>BJCO01827944.1:0-17811 GCA_018326465.1 Flaveria floridana | reverse complement strand
CACTTAGGATTATTTTTATGTAATTTTTATTTACATAAGGGTAGAATAGTAATTGTATATAGCTTTTGTGTATAGGCTATAAATAGCACTCTACCCTAATCCTTTGTAAGCTTTTGAACGATTATCAATCAAACAAGCATTTTCAATTTCTTGTGCATTCGAACACACACAACACACACACACAAACACATACACACATACACTGAAATCATACATATTAACCATGGGTTTCCGCACCATGTTTAGTGTTTGTTGATTTGTGAGAGAATAGAAAAGATCCTTGGAGAAACACAACTTTGTTGAAATCGATATATGGATCGAATATTGCCATCGTATTGTTGTTGTTTATCAGATATGTGATGCGGAATCTCACAGATCTGTTGATGATTTCGTGATGATCTGGATCTATATGCAAGATATGAAAATGTATGAATGATGATGAATGGACGATGAACAATATACAAGAACACAAAATTATAAATCTTTCATTCATTCATATGTTTGATATCAAGAGGATTACAAGGGAGTTTGTAAGAAAACAATCTCACACACACTCAACCATGAATTCACTCAATGTTAGAGGAATTCAAAGGAGTTTGCAAGAACACTTTCTCACACACACTCAACCTTGAATTCTCTCTAAGTTAGAGATTATACCTTAAGTGTGTGTTTTTTCTCTACAGCTCTATTCTCCTTTTCTCATCTATTCTTTATCTATGGAGTATAAATGACTAAGTGTAGTCATTTATACTCTTACAAAAATAAGAAATATTACATTTAACCACAAAATGATTACACAAATATAGTTCTAAGTCTGATAAATTCTATATTGCTGATGCGTGACTGCCGGGTACTGACGTCATCGGGACGACCGCTGATGTTGACTGTTGACTTTGACCATGGTTGACTAAGTTTGACTTTGGTCATTTTTCTTTGTTTTGATCATATCTTTAGCATATTTTCACCGTGTCAGTTTTGGTAATCATCATGAGATTCGGCACTTAGGTTTTGGTAAGTATCATCTTCAAATATTCCAACAGTACTCTCCCTAAGATGATGCTGCCAAAACCTCATGATTATCAAAACCTTGTATGTTGATTGATGTGCAGTCTTATAGTGTAGTCTTCTACCCCTTTTTGGTAGCATCTTCTTAGAAGCTTTATAAAAAGGCATTGAGAAAGTGACTTTGTTTCAGCACATAAAGACTTTGGTTCAGCACGTGATGGATGTTTCACCAGCTTGATCTTCTAGTCACATTTTGAAGACTTGAACATACACCCATTTGCATACACTGTGGATTGCACAGGTAGCAATATCAGCAGCTTTATCTCAACTTCAGAAGTGAAGGAGAAGCATCAAAAATTATTCAGACTTAACATAAAATCTCCCTCAATAAAAGCTTTGGAAGGTGAGTAACTTTTGTGTATGAGACACCAAGAGGAGGATTCTTAGTTCTCAGCAACTTACAGGAGATCTTTGAAGATAGCAGGAGTGTTCTCTTGACTTCTTGAACTGAAAAGAAACTCAGGCATGTTGTGCAATACATCACCTGCAAAAGTCTAAATCCTCTCGGTAAAGGTATTGCATGGAAGTTTCACTCCTAAATCAATAACAAATGTAAATCTGCCAAAACTCAGAAAAATACTAAAAAATGACAAATCTTTTTGGTATTTTAGATATTTTTTAAATTAAGATATTTACAAGCATGAATCTTTCAACAACAATGAGATCATACTAATCCAAAATCCTCTACATCTAAGAATTTTAAAGTTTAGAATAGACATAGACAAAGAACAAAGTTGATTGTAAGTATGTTTGTCCACTTAAACTCATGCAAGGATCTATTTTCAACACTTTGTGATATTTATCATGTTTAGATTTGATTAGATATGCTAATTGAGTATCCCACACTCAGAAGTATAGAATAATAACCCTCCTCATGAAATGCAAGGTAACACTTTATCACAACTTGAACCAGGCTACTTAAAGTATAAATTCTCATGATTTGATCCACTTTGGGATTCTTTTATACTTCACTATGGAAGTTGATCCACATTGAGATTCTTTTAGCTTTTGATCCACATTGGGATTCTTTTTAGCATCAACACTTTTAGTGCAAGGTCAACTAGGTCTTTGCTCAGCACAACAGAAGTTGTCCTCATATTTACTCCAGGTCTGTATTTACATGCAACAAAGGAGAAACAGACGCTTTTATCGATGAGAAGTTTATAAACCATTTTCGCATGGTGTGTTTAGGTAATTACCCAAGCAAACACTTGGAAAAGTCTTTGCTTACCAATACCCTAAGATGGTTTTGGTCCACAATGCATATTGATTTAATTTATCATAAATATGCTTATCTTCAATCCAAGCTGAACCTACTAACATATAAAACAGAGTCTTGTTAGTCTTTATTGATTTGAAAAATACATGCAGATGATAGTAGATGAGTGTACTGTCATTTCTCATGTAAATGCAGGAAGATTCAAAAAATAATATTTTTGGATTTTTCTTGATTTTCTAATTTTTAGGATTTTTGTTTTTGAGAAAATAAAGAAATGGCATATGTGTTATCAATGCAATAGAGATCATTAACATTTAGTCCATGTAGCAATGTACTCAGACTAAGCAGATGGAATGAAACATCGATTGTTTCTTGTATTGCCATCATAGTTGCTGTGAATCATTTATGTCATGCATTGAATCATTGTTAATCTCTGCTCCATTTGTATCATAAACATCATGAGCAGGAAGAACGTTCCTGTCATGGGAAGGGATCAGCCACTGCTAACTCTTCTTGGGTTGGCAGGCCTCCATAACTGTTCGTATCATACTAGCAAATCAGTTAGATGTTTCAACCCAGGCGATTACTGTCCTGAGCTATCCATTATCATTTTTATATGTGACTTGCTCGTATGTGTATGATTTTGCTTTATCTGATGATGTATCAGATTCACCTCCTGAAATTTTTTTCTTTCTCCAACATTGTCTTGATTTTAAACCAACTGACTCAACTTTAGTTTGTCTAAGAAAAGGACTTTGTTTAGCTTTTGAAAATCTTTTGGTTGGTTTAGAAAATCTATTTTGCTTTTGAAAGTTTTATGGAGTTTTAGCAAAGGATCTTTTTCCTTGATTATGTTTGTTTCTTCTCGGCATGTGATCATATTCATCATAAGAATTATAATCATGATTATGATAATTTGATGGATGTGATCTTATATGATATCCATTATACTAATCATTATTCCTATATCTGTCATACTGATGTTGTGTGTATGACCTAGGATAATGTCTTGGTGCTCAATAATCATGAATATCATAATGTTTGAAATCATACCCATGCTGATGTGATCGAGGAGAAGAGTAGCTATGACGTCTGTTGTAGTACTCATGCTCCGATCTTGGTGAGTATGACTCTGATGTATGATAAGATATTTGACCTCTTCTGTGTTGTGATGTTGAAGTGTTGTTGTATGAACACTCTGAAGTGTTATCATTTCTCCATATCATAATTTAAGCAGTATAAAGATGGTCTGGATCTTCTTCCCTTAGGCTTGAATAATGAAGTTGGATTTGCTTGAAACTTCATGGCCTTTTCTTTTGTTTGTTTTTGTTACTTTCTCTTATGAGGACAGATATATGCATCACTCTCAGTGTTTTTACACTCTGAAGTGTTATGTGAATCTGAATTACATGTCTCATAGAGAATTGTTTGTTGTTTTGGATTTTCTAATGTAGCTTTTAAGGTTGATGGTTGGTTTGGATCAGGTGTAGAAGACTTGATTTGACTTTTCTTCTTTCTTTTAGATCTGGTATTCTTTCTTTTGACTTTTTTTTTATTTCTTGTACCTTAAGTTTTTTATTGTTCTTTAACTCCATTTTAATCTTTGCCATTAGTTCAGCATTAGGCAATTCTGGTTCAAGAAATCCTGCTGATTTGAATTTCTCATTGAGAACCATAGCCTGTTGTTTGTTGTTAGGCATTACAGCTTTGGATTTCTATGATTGTGTTTGTTTTGTATTGATTTCTTTAATGACATGATTAATACATGACAATGTTTGTTTATTTGTTTGGTTGATTTCATCATCACTGTCATCACTTGTAGGATCTCCACCTTGACCATCACATGAATGAAAGGATTCATTCTGTGGTGATTCTGGTTTGAGGTACAGCTTTGGTGTTGTTTCAGGAGAAGTGATTTGAGTGATAGTGAATGGTTTGTTTGTTTGATCATGATCATGCATCTTTGAATCTTCTATGACTGGATTTGTCATTGAAGTTGGCACTTCTGTGTAGTTATCATTGTAAGGAGGAAGAACAACATGATATGTAGTTCCATCACTCTTATTCTTATTTTTTTTAGCTTGAAGCAGCTCTTCCAACTTGCTTGCAGTCATCTTTAGATTCTCAAATTCAACTTATGTTAATGCATGATCTGATTTTGTCTTTGTTAAAGACTCTGTGAGTCTTGTAACTTGAGCTTGAAGACTAAATCGTTCTTCAAGGAGTTTATCTACATCCTTTAGAAGGGAATTGATTTTATCTTCAAAGGTTTTATACTGTATCTTTAATTATGCATTTATAACTTTTGCTGTATTGATTGCTTGATTTAGACGCTCAATGTAATGTTGCAAGTTAATGATTGTTTTAGTTGTAGTTGCTTCTGATATTTTGGTTTCAAATTCAACCTTTATGTTTGTTAACTTCACAGAGAGTTAAGTTGATTGAGCATTTAGCTTATGATTTTCTTTAAGCAAGTTATCAACTTCTTTCTCCAGTGAACTGATTTGTTTTGCAGAAGTTCGTAGTTCCTATGCATGTGAAGCTCTTTCCTCCTTTATCATGTATGATAGATTGTTGCAATGTTTCCGATATGCCTGAACTTCATCTATACATGCTGATGAACATAGATTGATCTTTCTATCTTCAGGAATTTCAGGCAATGTAGGAATGTTTGTGTTGTTGATGTTTCTTGCTTTTGTAAGCTCAGCAGTTAACTCTTCAAGCTTAATTTGTTGTTGAACCATTTTGTCTTGTAACTGGTTCATCTCTTGAGTTAAACTGATGTTTTGTTGATTCAATGTCTTGATTTGAGCTTGATCATTTCTTTGAGATTGTTCCATCTCTGACCTGTATTTTATCAAATCATTAGACAATGTGTTGTTTGAATTTGCAAGATCACATAAATGCAAGTGCATCAGTTCTTTCTCAATGTGACTGATGTACAACTCAATGTTTGTGTTATCAAACAATGAATTATTGGTTGATGTGCTGCTGATAATTGGTTGTTTGCAGCTTTTGTTTGATTTGCTGCTGTTGTTTGTGTATTTGAAGCTTGGTTTGCTTTGTTTGAATTCTTGAAACCTCTTTCTACCTGTAGCAAGAAAGATAGCTCGGTTTCTTGAAACACGAGTGCTAGTGAATGATTTTAAATTTTCCATTTTGTTTAATCAACAAAAATGATTTGAAAATTTGTGTGTGTTTTAATCAAAATAAATTTTAAAATTTTAATTGAATTCAAAGAACGTCGAAACTCAATTAATTTAGATCGGCCTAATTAAATAGTTAACTCGGTTTAATTACAGTTTATTTAAGCTCAATTAATATTAATCAAACTTAATTAAAAGTAATTAAAATTTGGATTTAATCAATTAAAATTAAATGATTTTGTGAATGAATTCTAAATAATTCAACTTCTTTAAATTTTTCGAGAGCAAATTTTAAAATTTGTCAAGTTGAAAAGTTTCTGGAATTAAAAGAAATACTTTGGAAGTTTCAGATTTGTTTGTTAAAATTTAACAACTTCTGAATTTTGATTTGTTTGTTGAAAAATGTAAATGTGTTTTAACAATAAAATTTTCTGAGAATTTTAAAAATTCTCTCAAGAACAAAATTTTAAAAAGTTTATTAATTGAGATTTAATTTGTTTGTTATGTTTGATTTATTTTGTTTGTAATTAAATAAACTAGTTGTAATGCTCTGAAACGCATTGCGCTTCTTGAAAACAGATAATACCAACGCCCAGACAACCCATCATCACAGACACAAGTTAATTGTTTCATCACATCACAAACTGACATGTTACATAGGAAAGAACACCGTCGTTAAAGAGACACTTAAACTAAATACTTCTTAAATCGAGGCTCAGATAAACGCATATTGTTTTGATCATCACGTTTTTATCATCATAGACTTTTTTTAAGGGAGTTGCAATCTGTTCTAAAGAACTGACATAACCAAAGGTGCATGGGGGTTAAAAGAACGTAATTTACCTCAAGACACCTAAACCAAACCAAATCAAAGTCATTAAAAGTTTGCTTCAAAAAGTTCACAAGTTTGGCTTAACTCCGTTAAGAATCTTCTCTAATCTTTTCTTGTAATACATGAATATATGTTAATAAAGCAAGTAAGAAAACATATCAAAAAAACTCAAAACATGAAGCATTTGGCTCAGATCTGGGTTTTTGGTTGCAAGTGCAGAACACTACACCTGCCATCACCAAGCATGCCACGCCAAGAAACCACCTCCAGCGCAGTCATCATAGCAATGGTTATAACAAATGGTTTCTGCAATCGTAATATAGCTGGTGACCCCTAGAGGGAGTGAATGAACACTGTCATTCACATACCATATCAACCATCATCAACAAACCTGAAAGAAACCCACCGATCTCAAATAATCAACCAGAACTAATAGAGGTATAAGGGCCTCAGATGACAGGTTGTCATCATCATTGACTTATGAAGCTGAAGATTATGGTTTAGGGTGGCCTTGGCCATCATCACCAACCAAAAATAAGCACCCAGAAGCAGACCAACAAAACAAAAACTCCAGGAGTAAGAATTAAGATCAGATATACCCAAAACAAAACTCCACACAACAGTGAAATAGCAAGCAAGCATGAAAAATCCATAAATCTCATATTCATCTTCATCTTCTTCTTGAATGGGGTATATAAGAGACAGCTCATCTTGACAAGTTCCATACCATGGAGGTCTTATAGATAACATGTGTATGGAGGAGCTATGTCACTTGAACCCAGTCTTTGCCTGTTCTGATAAAAAATCTTTGCATGCATGGATAATAATATGATGTTCTTGAAGGTTTCCTCTTTAAAAACATATTTTACTACCTTAGCTTTACTGATCAGAAGCTTAGCCTATCATTTAATTAACTTGATAATGAGATCCTTTATTTGAGTACTGTAATTTATGTGTTCACGCTTAAGTGTTGAAATGGTTTTCTCTACATATTCTATCTTACGTTTCTAATCATTTTAAGCTCTTTTAAAATTAGCTTAGAAAATGTTCAAGGACTCAAGGTCAGATCTCACTTTCAAATTACAGGACCTGTACATATTTACTTTAGCAATGCATTCTAGAGTACAAAGATGTTCTAATACCATGGATTCTTCATGGTCAGCCATCAGTGCGTGGTTAGGAGAAACATCTTCTACCTAGAAGCTCCAGTCAAAGCCTCCCTCTTTAATAGCAACAACAACATGTTCTTTTGGTTGGCTAGGCTTCTCAGATATGGGAGCACCCTCTGTGTAGTATTGTTTGGGTTGTGCTTGGTCACCATTTGTCGTTGGTGCCTTGCATTCTCGAGCAAAATGTCCCATTTGGTTAGAACACTTCACTTTCCTTCTATCCAGTCCAAACTTTCCACTGGATACATGCTGGGAAACTTTCTTTTTGTCCTCTTGTAGAATTTCTTGGCTCTGTGAGTGAGAAGAGCCATTTGCCGGACTATCTCTATGTAGTCCAGATCATATCAATGGATACAATCCAAGTCTTCAAGAATAAAGAGAAAGTTTCCACAACTTTCATCAGCAGACACAAAGGCTAGAGCAGAGCTTGTTTCTTGGAATGGGCTTCCTTGGATGTAGCTGTCCCTTGGTGTCTCAGGGAAGGTGATGAAAGGACCCTTTTATGAGTTGTCAGGGTAGTAGATGAGATGATGTTGTGGCTCTATACTATTCCTTTCAACCATATGAAGGGCTGAACTCCGCTAATTGATGGAAGATCTGCTTCATGGATTTCATATTTTCATCTCCATCTGGTAGCCACTAAGTATACCATATATCGCTGTGAGTGTAAGGGTAGTGAAGTTTTCATTTGTTCTAATGGCTACATAATAGTGAGTCCATTGTCTACAAAGAGAGAACATGAACTTCCTAAACATGTCCCTATTCTTAAGTTTTACTCTAACATCCATTAGATTATCCACAATCTCAACATACCTGAAGTATTGTTGGGTCATGGTTTCACCTGTCTTGTAGGTGAAATTCTCAACTATTGCTCATGAGATCTTTCATGTTTTCTTTGGCTTCCTTAGACCCCTAATACATAATCCCTAATGCATCCTAGAGATGCTTAGCAATTTTGCACTTCCTAAAGCCTCTGTAGATAGAGTTTGGAAGAGCAGTATGGAGAGTGGTTATGGTGTTCTGATCTATATCAATTTTCTTTAAATATTTTTCTAAAACATCATTCATTTCTTTTGGTATCATCCCACCTCCAACAGTGGTGAAGAGGTGCTTAGGATATGACGTCTTTCTATGAAAGATCTCCATATCTTGCTGTCAAGAAACTTGATGAACCCTTCCATACATTGGCATCATGTATCAAAATCATCAGTAGTGATCAGTGGAGATTTAGTCATGATACCAGTTTCCATATCAACCTTTAAGATAGCTGCCATTTGCAGGCGCAGTTAAGGGTGGTCAATACAATCAATCTCACTATGATGAGAGTGTTAGAACACTTAGAAGATCAAATAGGGAATCAGGTTTATATAGAAGATACTAAGAACACAAGTAATGAGACCGAACAAAAGAACAAGAACAAGATAAGTGTGGTTTGCAAGAATGTTGTATATTGCTCTCTAATTCTATTACAAGTGTTACAAAGCATTAGTTAAAATACTACCAGAGATATTTTATACTACATCCTACAGCCGGCTGTACTTTGAAAGCCAACTGGAAACACAAATGTAGACAGCATGATCAATGTACAGTCAAAAGGCAGATTCCCTTTTGACTTATGAATATGACATGCCATAGCTCACATCCTGATATATTACAAAAAAGATAAAAGGTAAAAAGTAGAAAGTTACAGACCAATGACCATAATCTACAGTTGACAAATGCATGGACCTTTTCACTAACTTATCTAAGTTGGTGAGTCTTTAGAGTGGAAGTGGAAAGTTGTTCACCTTTATGCCTTTGGATTCGAAAGACTTCATCTTTGGCTTTGGAAGATTTGGTCTGAATCACCTTTCGACAATTGGTATTAGAGCATTTCAGGCTCTTGATTGTAAGATCTCATCATCTTAAATCCTCTCAGTTTCACAAATCACTTATCATCTCAAATGACAGCTTCTAAGTCTGATATGGAATCCGGTACCATGGTAAAGTCCCCACTGATCACTCCTAATGATTTTGACACTTGGTGTCTAAGAATGGAAGGCTTCATCAAGTGTCAAGATAGCAGGACGTAAGAGTCTGTTACATCACGACCTACATTCCATGTACCTCTTTAGCTGTTGCTGGAGGTGGCATGATTCCAAATGAAGTGGTTGACTACTCTGAAGAAGATAGAAAGAGAATTGTTGTAGATCAGAAGGCCATGACCGCCTTCCAAACTGCTTTTCCAAATGCTATCTATAGATGTTTCAAGAAGTGCCAAATTGCCAAGCAACTATGAGATGCACTGAAGCTGATATATGGGGGGTCTAGTGAAGTTAAGAGAACAAGAAAGACCTATTCAAGCAGTAGTTTTAGAGTTTCACCTTCAAAACAGGTGAAACCATGACTCAACAATACTTCAGGTATATTGAGATTGTGGATACTCTAATGGATGTTAGAGTAACACTGGAGAATACAAATATTATGAGGAAGTTCATGTCCTCTCTTACAAGACAATGAACACACTATTATGTGGTCATTAAGAGGACTAAAACCTCAAGACCCTTACTCTCACTGAGTTGTATGGTATACTCAGTGGATATTAGATGGAGATGAACATGCAAAAACCATCTAGTAACTCTAACGGTCAATAGAGTTCTTCCCTTCATGTTGTTGAACAGGATTATAGAGAACCATAACATCATCTCATCTCTCACCCTGACAACTCACAGAAGGACCTTTTTATCACCTTCCCAGAGGCACCAAGGGAGAGCTACATCCAAGGAAGCCCATTCCGAGAGACAAGCTCATCACAACCTTTATGTCTACTGATAAAAGCACAGGAAACTTCCACTTCACCCTTGAATATTTGGACTATATCCATCCAGATGACCTGGAGTACATGGATATAGTCTAATAGATGCCAATTCTCACTCATAGAGCCAAGAAATTCTACAAGAGGACAAGGATGAAGTTTCCCAAAAATGTTTGTAGTGGAAAGTTTGGGTTGGATAAAAGCAAAGTGAAGTGTTACAACCGTAACCAAATGGGACACTTTGCTAGGGAGTGCAAGGCACCAAGGACTAATGGTGGCCAAGCATAACCCAGACCAAACTAGACTAAGGGAGCTCCACACACTGAAAAGCCTAAGCAGCAAGCTGCAGTTGCTATTGAATAAGGAGGATTTGATTAGAGTTTCCAGATTGAAGATGCATTTCCAAACCAAGAACTAATGGCAAATCATGAAGAAGCCAAGGTATTGAAACATCTTTGTACTCCAGAATGTATTGCTAAAGTAAACAGATATAGGTCCTATAACTTAGAGATGGGATCTGACCTTAAGTCCCTAAACATCTTAAAAGCTGATTTCAAAAAAGCTGAAAATGATTATAAATTCAAAATTAAAGATTTAAAGAAAACCATTTCAACTCTTAAGCATGAACATACCAACTACAAGACTCAAATCAAAGATCTCATCACTATGTTAACAAAGTGCCAGGGTGAGGTTGTGATCAGCAAAGCCAAGGCAAAAAAATATGTTCATAAAGAAGAGACCTTCAAGAACATAATATCCTCATCCCTGTATGCAAAAGTGTGTTATCAGAACAAGTAGGGACTGCGATCTACTGAGATAACTTCTCCACACATTCTACTATCTGTAAGATCTCCAAGGTGTGGAACTTGTCAAGATGAGCTACCCTTTATACACCCTACTAAAGAAGATGATGAAGAGGGGATAGTGAAGGATGAATCTGATAAGAGTGAAGAAGATCATTCTACAAAGGTTCACTATTCTCTTGAGTAGAGGAAAAAATCAGGGATGACAAAGTTTAAGAGGAAGAACTTGATCAGAGCAGCCAAAAGAAGATCAAACAATGCATAAGGGATCAAGGCCACCTGCAACTCCAAGCAGAAACAAGTCTTTATCTCTAAAGCGTTTGAAATGGTAAAGACTAAGGACTCAACTTTGAACTCTAGTACTAAGAGTTCAATTTTATGTCCAACTCATCCCTGTGAATTAATAAAGGCTGATTAGTTGTGTACTACTACTACACAGCCTAAACCATCCACCTCTAAGAGCAAGCCTCATCCTAAGAAGCTTGCTGCAACATCTAAGAAGATGAAGATGGAGATGGAAAGTGATCAGCTCAACCTTCTATTCACAAGAAGTCTCTCAGAAGAAAGCCAGTTGAATGCATTATGTATGGCAGTGTTCTTATCTTGCCAAGGATTGTATCTACAATCCCAAAAGTACTGTCCATATAATCAAGAAGAAGACTTCTGAGAATAAAAAGAGGAAGAAAGCTTCAGAAGGAAAATATCTTCCTTTCAAAAGCTCCAAAATGGAAATGAAGACAAGTGAAAACTTGTCTTCGGAAGATAAGATGGTCTCGGAAGAAAGGAATGCTTCCAAAGCACTGAAGCTTTGCTATAGTGTAAGAAAGATCTTTCGAAAGGTCAGTCTCCTGAACTTCAAAGTTATCAAAACTACCAAAGTATTGAGGGTCAAGTCTAATCTTCCAAAGATTATCTGGAAGATGTAGGAAGACCAAGTGACTGGAAGTTCTTCATTAACAACATCAAATGATTCTCGAAGTCTTAATATAGGATCAATTACTATTGCATTGTCTTCAGTTCATTTTGAAAAGTCCAAGACCAATGAGGCTTGGGTTTCCAAATGTAACTAACTTTCTCCATGTTATGCAGGAACATTTAAAGACCAAAAGGAATATATGGATCATTGATAGTGGCAGATCCAGGCACATGACAAGAAATGGTTATTTGCTTCAAAACTTTGAGAAAATTAATGGAGGGTCAGTTAATTTAGGAGGAGATACCAAGGTTACATTACTGGAAGGGGCAGGGTCATAAATAGTAAGCTCAGCATTGAAAAGGTAAACTTTGTCAAGGAGTTTGGGTATAATTTACTAAGTGTATCCTAGTTTTGTGATCAGAGACACAAAATGCTCTTCATTGAGCATGAGTGCATTGTTCTCAAGCCTGGAGTGGTCATTCCTCAAGAGCATATCCTGCTCAAAGCCCCGGGAAGGGAACATGTACAAGATGGATTTGCATGAAACATCTCCCTCAAGAGAAGTTTCTTGCTTTCTGTCTAAAGAAAATATTGATGAGTCTTTCCTTTTGTAACACTAGGAAATTTTATCATTTAAAAGAATGAAAAGAAATGAGAAAAAGAGAAAGGAAAGATATTTTATAAGAAAAAGAAAAAGAAGTATAAGACGAGGGGTTTAAAATGTAAATAGGATAAAATAATATTATTATTTTATTTAAAGTGAGCATGGCCGCCCTCATCTTCTGCATTTTCAACTGCTCGACATTTTAGAGAGAGAAAGCAGAAAGATCTTAGGTTTAGAGAGAGCAAGCAGCTAAACTCAGTCAAGGTAAGTAAGTCTTAGCATAATTGGGGTCGGTTTTGATGAGTTTCAACCATGTAACCGAGTTATACATGTTCTTATCTGTTTATATGTATTCGGTTATGTGTCTTTGGACATGTATAGGTGTTAGAATCTTTGGAAAAGTTCAAGTTGGAAAGTTTGAGATTTCAATGCAGCAAAGGTTAGTTCCTAGACCCCATATTTTATATGTTTTCAAAAGATTTTGGGGCTGAAATTACATGTAAAACATTTTTAAAACTTTTATATGTATGACCGTATGTATATATATGCTTGTATGTTGGTATTTTATGGTTGTACATGCTCTTTAAGGCTTAGAATGGTAGTAAAAGGCTTATAACATCTTAAGATGAGATTTGGGACTGAAAAGTATGTTAGAAACATGTAAGTAGGAGGTCATGCGCCCAAACAGGGCCCATGCGCCTGATATTTTGCCTTAGAATGTTTCAAGTATGGTCATGCGGCCAAATAGGGCCCATGCACCTGAAAATTTAGCTTAGAAAGTCTAAGTATGTGACGAAGCGCCCAAATAGTACCCATGCGCCTAAGTGTTGAAACGCCTAAGTATAGACTCATGCGCCTAAACAGTTCATGCGCCAAAAGGTTAATGAAAAACAGTTAAGTATAGGCTCATGCTCCTGCATAGTGGAGAAACACCCAAACAGTCCTCATGCACCCAAATAGTGCCCATGCGCCCAAACACTTAGAAAATTTTATGGAATTTTGGGAAAACCAGAATTTTAGGATTTGACCCTAGTTTAACCTATGGAATGTTTTGGGCCATTTTGAGCATGAATATGTGATGCTCTATGGATAGAATTTCTATGATGATATTATGAATGTATGATATGCATATGTGTATGATGTGTTATCTTTTATTAGTTTTCAAAATGTGTGTATATATATATTATATACGTTATGTATTGTGTTATGACTTTACGTAGTATGATGAATGTATTAATGAACGTAAAGTATAACATAACAAAGCGAAAGATAACAAAGATGAAAAGCGAAACGTAATGAATGGCTTGCAAGCAAATAGAAAGGAGGTGGACGACCATGTTGTCGTTAGCTTAACTATGTGCGGTTTAAATAACCCGAAGGATGCATACAGGTTCAATCATTGAGATTGACGGGACCCTTGTGGCATGCCCTATGTGACTGGGTCAGCTTCACGCACAATGTTCATGGTTTATTTGTAGACCACAGGCTCAACATCAGATTCGTGCGTAATGTTTGGGGTATTGCACATTGGTCCGGATGAAAGGGAGAGATGACATGCCCTAGGTGACTGGGTCAGCTTCGTGCATAATGTTCGTGGTCTAATTGTAGACCACAGGCCCAGCATCAGCTTCGTGCATAACGTTCGGGGCATTGTACATCAATCTATAAGAAAGTAAAAGATGATGAAAAGTATGAAAAGAAAGTATGAAAATAAAAGTAAAGAATGACGAAAAGTATGAAATGAAAGAATGTGAATGAAAGTAAAGATAGTGAAAAGCACGAAGTGAAAGTATGTATATGAAAGCGAATGTTAATGAAAAGAATGGAAAGTAAGTATGTATACGATGATAAAAGATAGTAACTAAAGTATGAAAGACATAAATAAACAATGAATATTGCTTGAATGTACGTATGATGTGTGCTTGTATACGAAAGTAAAGTATTTTATGAAGAGGTATATCTCTTATGTAAAACACACGAGGTATTTTAGTACTTATAAAACTAGAGCTCACTCAGCAACGCTGACTTTCATGCATTTTCAGTTGGCAGGTAATTTGCTAAGGATGGCACACGGGGAGGCTACTCGGCAGGGCAAGACTGGCATGCATTCGCGCATAATATTATTGTTGTTTTGTAATGATTAATGAATGTTTTCTTTTGTAACTAAACAATGTTTTATTGCATAACAATAATAATTTATTAATGAAATGAATAGGCTTTTGTTAATGTAATTTTGCTGCTATGTTTTATGAAATGTATATTATTATGTATGTTTAGTGCTATGAATGACTAACTGTGAGATCTCCAGGAACGGGGCCTTACAAGTTGGTATCAGAGCAAAAGTTTAAGTAAATTAGGTAAAATATTTTCAAAAAACTAATCTTAAACTGATAATGGGGCTAAAAGGAAAGGGATGCCAACCCGAGTAGCTACGTGCCATCAGATATTTCATTCTTTTTCGAAGTTAATTGGAGTTATGTGCGTGTACTATTTGAATTATGTGCTTATAGTATATTTAGATACTGCTGTAGTCAGGATAGGAAATGCTTGGGATGTGAAGAGCGCAGTAAGTGGCTAATCACAACTAGCCACTGTAATTAGGGACTTACTATACTTAACATAAACCGAGCTATTCCTTGAATGACCATGTTAGTGTTTGAATCTTATAGTGATTTTAGAATGGATGGAGGTAGATCATCTAAGGCCTCTAAGGGTGGAGTACAGGGAGGACGTGCTACTGAACCGCGTGTTACTAGGAACAAGGCTAAGACTACTGAGAGGGCCCGTGAAGAGCCCGAGATGCATCACCAGGAAGGTGGTGATAAGAGTGCGAACTTAAGGGCCTCGGGAAAGAAGCGGTGGTAGAGGAAGTCCATCAAGTCATATAGATGATTCTGCCATCTGAAATGACTGAAGTGATCAAAGCGGTAAGGGAGGATGAGAAGAAAGATAGGAGAAGGACCACCAGAAAGGAGGAATGAGAGCGATCAGAGACCGAGACGATTGTCTCGAGTGAGGAGGAGGAGGAGGAAGCGGTGCAGGAAATTGCACGAGGATGTAACTATGGGGCGTTATAAAGATGCAACCCCCGACCTTTGACGAAAATGGCAATGCTACTGCTACTTACCGCAGGGTGAGAGAGATGGAGTTGGTACTAGAAATTAGTGAGTGTAGAGAGGATCAGAAGGTGAAGTTTGCCACTCACTCTTTTATTGACTCGACTCTATGTTGGTGGAACAATATTGTCCAAGCCGAGGGCAGTAGGGCCATTGGCAGGATGAGATGAAGAGAGCTAAAGAAGCTGGTGATTGAGGAGTTCTGTCCTCACCGGGAACTCGACAAGATTGAGAAGGAGTTCCTGCAGCTGGAGGCTGGAACTATGACACACCAGCAATACACCACCAAATTCAATGAGATGGCAAGGTTGGTGCCGGATCAGGTGATGCTGGTGTCTAGGAAGATCAAGATGTACATCCAGGGATTGCCAGCTAAGATCCACAGGCATTTGATTGCTACCCCGTTGGGTACCTTTCGATCGGTGGGAGACCTGGCGAGTAGGTTGTACGATGAGAAGGAGGTGGCAGTAGTCGAGGCAAAGAAGACAGGTGGTAGTGATAGGAACTGCAGTGGGAAAAGGTTTAGACGTGGTGGTTTCACTCCAAACAGCAAGAGGATGAAGGTGGATGGCCGTTGGGTGGGGTCATCAAGCTCAGGGATAAAGAAGTGTGGTAAATGTAGGAGAGAGCATGCTGGTGAATGCAGGCTAGGGTTAAATGTTTATTTCAAGTGCAGGAAGCCTGGCCACATCTCTAAGGATATAGGGTGGGGAGGTGCTACAATTGTGGTGAATTAGGCCACCTGAGTCAAGGCTGTAAGAAGCCACAGGCCAAAAGTTCTAGGATGAAGAAGAAGCAGATGAAGGAGGACAGAATCCAACTGCTAGGTTTCACGATGACGCAGGTGGAGGCTATAGAGGATCCCGATGTCATGTCAGGTATCTTTCTAGTAAACCAAATTTGTGCTTCTGTATTATTTGATTCGGGTGCTAGTACGAGTTTCTTTTCTGCTACTTTCTGCGCTAAGTTTCCTGTTAGCAGCAGAAGTATTGATAAGCCGTTTCATGTAGAAACTGCTATTGGTAGGTCCACTAGAATTACTGTTATGATAGATGAATGTGTCATAGAACTCAATGGTCATAGGTTTTCTGCTAAATTACATGTGATGCCCCTAGGCGGATTTGATGTAGTACAAGGGATGGATTGGTTAGCAACCTATGAGGCAAACATCGTGTATCGTAAGAAGATGATTCGATTAATTACGCCCGACAGGAGTTCGGTGACGGTTTACGATGATCGCGTCACTACGTTTCCAAAGGTGATTTCGATGGCGGTGGCAGAAAAGTTCATGAGACGTGGATGTAGTGCCTATATCGCCTACGTGAAAGATGTGGACGCGTCAGTACCACAACTATCCGACGTACCAATGGTGTGCGATTTCCCAGACGTGTTCCCAGAAGACTTACAAGGTGTGCCACCGATCACGAGATTGAGTTTCAGATTGATCTGATACCCGGTACTCAACCCGTTGCCAGGGCACCGTACCAAGTAGCTCCTACCGAGATGAAAGAACTAATGGATCAACTGTAGGAGTTAATGGATAAGGGGTTTATCCGAGCATCTGTCCTTGGGGTTCTCCGGTATTGTTTGTGAAGAAGAAGGATGGTAGTATGCGGATGTGCATCGACTACTGAGAGCTGAATAAATTGACGGTGAAGAACTGATATCCTCTATCGAGGATTGATGACTTGTTTGACCAGCTCCAAGGTGCCAATTGGTTCTCAAGGATAGATCTTCGACGTAGTTACCATTAGTTGAAGGTAAAGGAGTGAGATATCCCTAAGACAGCTTTTCGCACGCGTTATGGATGTAACGAGTTTCTTGTTATGTCTTTCGGTTTGACTAACGTGCCAGCTGCGTTTATGGATTTAATGAACCGAGTGTGTCGGCCTGACAGGATCTCAGCCTCTAGTTTGATCAATCAGATTGTTTTTGCCGTGGATTTAGCACGAAATTAGCAATTAAAGCAAGAATACAAAATGTTTTGCATGTAAAAGCACAATCATAGAGAGAGAGAGAAAGTTCTGCGAAAAAGAAGATTTTCTATTATTCAACACGTTTCGGCCACTAATACAGCATGGTTCACCATCCTTTTATAGGCGGCAAAAGGATGGGTGATGATGTGACTTGTCAGTCACATCAACCGA
>BJCO01827941.1:0-11357 GCA_018326465.1 Flaveria floridana | reverse complement strand
GTTATATGACGAAAAACTACACCTGACGCGGGAGGTCCCGCCACATGTAACCGTAACCCGTCCCACCCACAAATCCCACTAAAAGTCCTTAATTTTTATTCTACGCCTCCACTCACTCCTATCCTCGATCATGTGCTCAGAGAGGTGCAAGTCTATCATATCCCGCCTAATAATCTCATCCCAAGTCAACCTATGTCTACCTCTACTCCTCTTACCCTCTACTCTTATGTTCTCTACTACTCTAACAGGTGCTGCCATCGTTCTCCTCTTCACGTGCCCAAACCATCTTAATCTTCCCTCTCGTATTTTATCAGTGATACATGCCACCTCTAGCCTCTGGCGAAAGACGTCGTTTCTGATACTATCCAATCTTGTGTATCCACACATCCACCTCAGCATTCGCATTTCTGCGACCTCTATTTGTCTCTCTTGCGATTTCTTTATAGCCCAACAGTCTGTGCCGTATAGCATAGCTGGCCGTACTGCTAATCTGTATAGTTTTCCCTTTAGTTTTGGTGGGAACCTCTTATCACACAGAATCCCTGATGCTGCTCTCCACTTGCACCATCCTGATTGCACACGGTGGGCTACATCGCTGTGCATCTATCCGTCTTCTTGTATATACGAGTCAAGGTATTTGAACCTACACGTCCGGGGGACCGCCATGCCCTGTATACTGATTTGGGTGTCCTCGTAATTTTAAAACTATAAGGACCAAATCCAAAATTTAACTAAACCACAGGGACCATCCATGTAATTTACTCTATTTGTAATTAATAAATAACTAAATAAAACAATAAATTAACATATATAATTATATATAATATATAAAAACTAAACTAAAAAATAATTTGAGCGAAACCGAGGGAGCGACGAGCGAGCGACGAGCGAGCGACCCTTCGCTCATGCAAAATTCCGATCATTTTTCGAACAAGTTCGAGCGAGTTTCGAATGTCGAGCTATTTGAACAGTCATAGATAAACACCATCAGCTACCCACATTATGTTAAGAGTAGGTAGAAACTTTGATGACATTCTAAGATCATTTATCCAACGAGGAAGAGGCACGTAGCAAATAGTAGGAGCATATCCTTTTAACTACTTAGACACGTTTCATGAGTCATAATTAAAGCCAACTTTTTCTAACATTGATAGGATTTCTGAAGTATTCAACTTACTATTTAAGTAATTCATTTTCCTAGTAATATAATGGTAATACACATGAGATCATTTGGAAACAAAATTAATTTAAGTAGAGAGCTAGAAGAATAGTATAGACACTTTATGTGTAGTACGTGATAGATATATTAGAAAGAAAATGTGAGTTTGTTACGTAACCTTAGTATATATTAAAGTTGAAGCAAAATGTATATGTGATATTTGATTCATATAGTTCTTAATTAAAATTTACTTTTGTATCGAATGACTTTTTTTTCTCCCTCTCCCTCTTTCTCTCTTTTCCCCCTTCTCTTTTTATTAGAGCTGATAATTTTCGATCTGTTTATAACACGATTAAATCTGTTTAATAAATAATATATTATTTATTTTTTTATATTTTTAAAAATAATTAAAATTAGGAGGCAAGACCTCATTATTTCTCATTCTTAGTTGATAAAAATATATAAAAACAATTATAGGCATGATAAATAGTTAGTTAAACAAGTCATTTTTATGTTTGATACATTTGTTAACACGTGTCATATCTAATCGGTTAAAAACGATAAGATCTTTTTATCAGCCATACGTTTTTATACACACATAATAGAGAGAGTTGAGGGTTCTTTAGAGAATCACAAATATTGCAAAACCAAATCAAAATTATTCATTTAATCACAAAAGATTAAATGATTTCAGTCACTAATTAGTTGATTTCCGTACTTTCTCTCATCTTTTTCTTCTTCATAATAAGTTTCTTACAATGTTTAGATAAAAAAGTAGTGAATTTACACACATGTATGTATTTTTTAAAATATGAATACACATAAATTTAAGCTTATATGGATATATCAATTCAAGTATATTCACATAACTATGATGTATAATACTAGTGTTAAAATCTTAGAGAATGATTTAATTTGATTTGTGTAATTCTCGTATCATTTGTGGTTTGTAAAGAATCTTCTCTATATAGTTGAGGGACAATGAATGTATAGTCTACATGTTAAAGAATGCGGTTGAAAGAATATGCGTGTTGAGAAAGAAAAATAATCTACTAATGCTACTAATGATACACATATGTGATATACATATGCCTAATTTACTGATTTTACTAACCACAAAAGCACATTATTAGAAAATGGTTTAATGGATTTAAATACTCCCAACTATTGGGTATTGGCTGCTGCCACCCCCAAGTATCATTTTGGCGAATATAACTCACAAGTAAACACTTCGGTGTCTGTATCACCAAAATAGCGGGTGACACGGACACCGAAGTGTTTACTTGGGAGTTATACTGACACCGAAGTGTTTACTTGGGAGTTATATTCGTCAAAATACTTGGGGGTGGCAGCGGCCAATACCCAATAGCTGGGAGTATTTAAATCCATTAAGCCTTAGAAAATATATCTAATATCTATACATGTATAAGTTGGAAAATTGTGTTGTTGTCAACAATGATTCACATAAGTGGGCATGTTAAAAAAATTAAAACACACTACTAATCCTTATATCTATGTATGTGTAGGTTGAAAAAACTTGTCATTCACGATACAAATGTACTTAAAAAATCAATAGAATTGATAAATGAGAACATGTATCAAATAACATAAGTGGAAATGAAATTTGTTTATTTAATGATGCATTTATCCATGTTTTAAGACTAGATTAGATATAAAATGTATGCTTCAAGAAATTTTCTTTTTCTTTTGACGTGTGTGTTTTCATACTTTTTTAGAACTCAACTTTGTATAAAATGATATTCTTACAATCTTATGGATTAAAACAATAACTAAAGGCACTTTATGTTCTATAAGTGTAATACTTTTTTTAGATCATCAGTAGAAACTGTTATACTTATTATTTTTGTTGACATAAAATAAACAACGAGGCTTTTCTGCAAGCGTAAAAATTCAAATATGCAAAATCTATATACTATGCTCTCTAATATCGATAAACAAAGCTTTAGCTTACAACAATTCTAACAAAATGAGCATTATAAAACCATCAAATCTTTAAACTGACATATAATGTTTAGTCAAATAACTATGAGATCGGATAGTCAAATGTCCATTATCGAGGGTATGGTTATGACAATAACTTCCAATTATCGTTGTTGGTATGCGCTTTTCTCTATATACTTTAATCATTTAAAAGCTATGATAGATTGTTGCAATAATAAAGTATTTTGTCATAAAACCAGTGACGGCACTTGAGTCAAATGTTAGGAGGGGCGGGGACGGGGACGAAAGTAAATTAATTTAGGCGGATGCAGCGGCGGAGCTTAACCAACTTTATAGGGGGGGCGGGGGCGAAATGATTTTTTTTCAGGGTGGGCGAACTCGATATTTATATAAAAATTTACACTACCGGGCCAAAAATTTACACTATCGGGCTAAAATTTAACACTACGGACGAAAAAATAGTGGCCCCCCCCCCTAAAAGCTTCGCCCCTGGGGGGTGCACTCTATATTTATTAAAAAATTTCCACTACCGGACCGAAAATTTACACTATCGAGCCGAAAATTTACACTACTAACGAAAAAAAGAGTCCCCCCAGCCCCAATGAAGCTTCGCCATTGCATACAACAAATTATTAACATATTAGGTATCAAAAGTAAAAGATAAGGTAAGTTAGAACCTTATTTACTTTTTAAAGAAGTTAGTAAATTAGAATTAGATAATATACTGTCACTTAATTAATAGTAAAAGATGAACTATATACACATATATAAAATTTTCTCATGCGTATAACTTATTTCATCCTATCATACACGAGAAGAATAGCATAATGGAATTGAAAATGTTAACCCCTCTCTAGTGGTTCAAGAAGTACATACGCTCCTTGACAAAGAATAGGCATTTCATGAAACTACGGTAAGATATACATTTAAAATAAAGTATTTTGATATTTTTTTTGCATATTACTTGTCAAATACTTTTAAACAAGTTACACTTTCTCTCATTTATTTTCATCCAAATTTCAAGTTTTATACTTAATTAAACTAAAGAAATAACAAAAAAAAATATTTTATATTTAAAAAAATCACAAGTTTCATTATTTCTATCAATGAATGTTAGCTTTAGAGCATTTACACTATCTTTTCCATCCTCATTCATATGTTTATATTAAAAATATTATTTTTTTCTCTTTCTAAATTAATATTTTTTATAATTTTATCATTTATTCTCTCTCTTTCACTCACAAATATTTTAAAAAATATTAAAAAAATTATGAGGTTTGTATCTTGTTTCCTCAAATATGAGAAAACATGGTATCCTCCTGCTAGTAATTTTTTTTTCTTCACTAACAACCACTCACAACCATCCCCATAAAATAAAGCAAACGCTCACATAAAAATTGAAAATCTACTGTAAATGTTCTTATGTGTTAAATCCTAAATGGTAGGACCCGGCTAAAAATTTAAAATTTGTAATTATACGACCATCAATATCATCATCATTTTCAACCATCACTTCCACCGTCATCAATCAGCATCCACCACCACTATCGTCACTATCATCATTCACCAACACAATTTCCCAGTAATCACTGTAGGTACTCTTTTTTCCCCTCGGATGCGATTAAGCCTCATATAAACACATGATTTATAAAAAATTCTGCACACACCGCAAGAATTTTGGAGTAAACCCCTTCTAACCGTCACGGTGAGACCACACCGTGACCATTAGGTCGGGTGTAGATACTAACTGTCACGGTGAAGTCTAACCGTGACAGTTTGATTCAAAGAATACATTGGGATTGGGTTAATTATTGAAAATTATTGGGGTGTAATGGGTGTGTGTTCCGTTTTTAAAAAGTTTAAATTTAGGGTTTTGGTGGTGTATATGTCACGGTTTGACCAAATCGTGACATATTGTATATAACATTTAATTTTTTTAATCATACTAGTTTTTTTATTTTTATTTTATCACACGTTTAATCTAATCGTAACATACGAGTTGTGTTTTGTGTTTATTATTATTTTATCATATTACAAGTATATTTTTCTATGTGTGCACATGTCATCCTCGGAAAAATGATTTTTATATGTGTGCACATGCGGAAATGATAGGGAGTATTCTACATGCCATCTTCGAAACAATGATTTTTATATGTGTGCACATGCCAGAATAATAGTGAGTATTTTACATGTCATTCTCGAAACAATGATTTTTATATGTATGCACATACCGGAATGATAGTGGGTATTTTACATGCCATCCTCGAAACAATGATTTTTATATGTGTGCACATGCCGGAATGACAGTGAGTATTTTATATGTCATACTCGAAACAATGATTTTTATATGTGTGCACATGCTGGAATAATAGTAAGTATTTTACATGCCAGAATGGATATATGCTTCCTTATGGCTGAATGGATGTGTCGTGACCGCACGTGCTGCCTGTGTAACTTCTCGACAATATCAATTTCTTCGGCGGTCATCTTCTTAAGATGGGCGTGGCCCTCCTCGTATACAACAAGATCATAATTGTACGTCTCGTTTCTCACCTCTAATATCCAGCTGTCACTCTTTCCTGCGTACTTCCCTACGAGTTTAAAGGGGTATCCTTTCTTTATGCTCCCAGTACGCCTACTCGTACCAGTGAATTTAGGTTCACCACTACGATTGCATAAGAGTTCCACATCCTTTTTCATGACCGACCCATCATAATGACGCACCCATGCTCACGTCCTCTCATTTTAGCCCACTTTTTCAAATCCTCACGAGAATCAAAATATTGAACAAATTATAAAGCCAGATATAAAAAAACAATATATAAAGCAAATAAATAAATAATATAAACAAAATAATGAAAACTCTTCGTACTTTATCGGTTTTTATAAGAAACTGTAGCCTTTCTTATATGATCCTCATACCCATCGTGCTTTGCGGTGTCCCCATGGTTTTTTTTGAGGCGAACCGAACCGTCACTCTTATCTGTGTCATTTCTATTAAAAATATCTGACACATGTGTAATTTCTAGTTCTGACTGGTACAACGGATGTTTATAATCCAGCTCTGTTTGTGAGTGGTATGTGTTCGGGGCATGTCCGTAAGAATGGTACGGGGGATGTATCTACCCTTCACCGTAACCCGTCGGTCCAAATAATAAGTTGTACGCCTCTTCCGCAAATGTATTCTATGGGTTGGTTTCCTCCTCCCCCCACGGAGGGTGACTCCCGTATACGTAATATTCCTTAAAAAAGTAATGGTTAGATACTTCAAATAAGAAGTTATAATAAAACATATACTACTTCAACCTGGTTCGAATCTTCGATATGTGGCTCCTCATTTAAATCTGGAAGCTTCGGCTTTTGATAATGATCTCCCAAACCCGACATTGTTTTCGAATTAACGTGTTTTTGACACACCGTGATTGTTGTTGCATGAAATCATGAAGGCTATTTATGTTGAAATCTGGACGAGAAACCATCACGGTTTGGCCTAACCGTGACGGTTCAAAGTGGTAGACGTGAGATTCTCGAAGCCTTTTGTCAACATCAACAACTTTTTGTCAACATCAACAGTCTTTTATCAACATCAACATTGTACCTGGTACCACTAGTACCCTTAAGGTCATGGTTAGAGCAAACCATGATGGGTGATTTCTCTTTATCAATGTCCTTTTGTCGTTTTGTTGTCACTTAGTGTCGGATGACAGTGAACCGTGACTCGGAAACCGTGACGGTAAGGTTTTTCGGTCACTGTTAGGTTGCAAATCTTCATGTTTAGGCCTAACCGTGACCTTTAGGTCTGGTGCCTCCCAAAAACCCCTGCGGTGTCCCCATTAGAACCATTTAACATAAAAAATAAATGTATTATTAAAAATGACAATACTTACAATTTTTTTAAACATAAAAAACAAATTCTACTATTTTCTTAGTTTAAGAACAAAATCTTATATTTAGTATAAAGATAAAAGACAAAATATATAAATTGTTTAATATATTTCTAATTAATTGTTTCTAAAATTAATATTTTCTACCTTAAACTCTTTTTTGAATGGTTGTTACTTTAAAAAAGCTAAAACTCCAAGAAGCTTGATTTAAACTCTTTTTAGAATGGTTGTTACTTTAAAAAAGCTAAAACTCCAAGAAGCTTGATTTGCTCCAAATTATACATAAAAACACTATTAAAAGCACATCTATTGTTTCTTAATATCTTTCTTAAAATGATGATGATGTACTTAAAATTATTTAATTGTGTTTTCAGGTGTTGAAGAGGGCAAGATGGACAAAACAAGCATATTTAACAAGAAATTGAAGAAATCCGAGCTTCCAAGTCCAAGCGTGGGGTCGTGCCTCATCAAGCACGCCCCCGTGACTTGCTTGAAACACACCCCCGTGCTAAATTTGGTACACCCCCGTGTTTGGACATCTGATAGGACAAAAAGTAGTGTCCCCTAAAAGTGAACACGGGGCCGTGCCCCAGGAGGCACGGGGTCGTGCCCCACCTCAAACACGGGGTCGTGACCCATTTGTCACGGGGTCATGCCCGAGAACTTCTGCACGTACGAGCCGACCAACTTTCATAAGCATTGTACTAACATAGGGTCGTGCCTTTTAGGCACAGGTCCATGCTTAAACACTCTAGAAAGCCTATAAATAGAGGCCTAAGTTCACCATTTTGGCAAGCTTTTGGTGGGGTGTTACTCTGCAGAATTCTCTCGGGAATAAAGTCTTGAAGACCATTTGGAGGCTCGGAAGGTGCATACAACACTTAGAAGAACCTCGGGATTATCTAAACATCATCCACTATAGATCACCGGTTTGATTGTTCCATTTCACCGATGAATTCATATCTATCTTCTATGTTATGTGTTGTTATGTTCAAGCTCATTATGAGCTAAACTCTCATTATCATCCTAACTGGATGAAACTTATGTAATTTGTGATGAACTAATGGTATGATTTATATTGTGTTAGTGTTATGGTGATCTTGGGAAAACTTTCGATAGGTAGCACCTACATTTGAATAGGAAGTTATAAACTTATGATTTGTAATTGTGATTGTCATACACGGTTGAAAAACTTATGATCAACTTTTATTCGTGAAACCGATCTTCATAACAAATCTATGGCTAATTAACTAGAGATGGTTATTAGAAATCATATCACCTTAACTTTATGATCATTTACGGGTTTCATTTTATTAGTCTGAGAAATCTACAGTAATTGTTATGGTTTTCTAAAATTAGTGGTATGTTGGAAAGGAACTTGATCAACTCTCTTCCCACATTAAGTTATGTTTTCAGAAATCGTATGTTGAAAAGGTCATAAAAGATTTACCTACATTACTAGGGTTTTGACCTAAGCATTAAATCTCAACCTGACGTGGTCCTAGTCACTACAGAGCGGATAGACCAAAAATCACGCCAACTCATCTTTCTAAACATTAACACAATTACTTTAATCAATATCTTTAATCACACCACCACTTTATCACAATTACATAAGTGTAATCTAATTAGGATGATAGCCTTTGTTCCCTGATTTTAAATTCAAAAGTTTCAACTTTGTTTTACTTTATTTTTATTTCTATTTCTAAAATCCTAAAAACCCTAATTTACATCAATGCAACTTATTATTTTTTTTAACAAAAATCAAATCTGGTAGTCAATTTTTAAGATTGTTGAGTGGGCTAGGTGTGTCCACGGATTGATACTCGGTTCTTACCATCACTATATTACCTCACGATAGGTACACTTGCCTTTTGTGTGTGTAGTTTAGTATAGTAATAACCAATTAAAACTAAATTTGTGCGAAAAAACCTTTATCAAAATATATATACTATCCGCACGCATCAAGTTTTCGCCAAGATGATGATGAATCATTACACGCAGCATGAGAGAGATACAAAGGTATCCTTCGGAGATGCCCACATCACGAACTTGATCTGTGGCTGCAGTGTCAAACCTTTTACGATGCAATCAGCGGAGCACACAAACAAGCTGTAGACCAAAGTACGGGACAAGATTTTGGAAGTGTCATACTAACAGAGGCATACCAAGCCCTAGAAAAAGCAGCTAAGAAGAGCTTTGCTTATAATCCCTTGAGAAACAAAATCAGTTCTAAAGGAATTCATCAAGTAGACTCTGAAACATTAATTACAGCCCAGTTAGAAGCCCTAACTAAACAATTCGAGAAATTGCAAGTCGAACTAAAGAAAACTCCAACACGATGCAACACATGCGGAAATTCACACAAGACCAATGAATGCCCCCAAGGTATTATAATGGTTGAAGATGTTGACTACGTAGGAGGCCCAAACCACTCATATAACAACAACTCAAATTGGAGGAGCAATTCGAATTACAGAGAAGCTGGTAACAACTAATCATTATCTGGATTCAACCGTAGGCCACCTTACCAACAACAGAAACTACCATACCAAGGTCCAAGCAGTAGTAACCAAGACCGTGGAGCATCATCAATGGATGACTTATTGTAGCAATTGTTGTTAACCACACAAGCCACAAATGAATACATCCAGAAATCTTATCAAAGAAATGAGGAGAGGTTCCAAAGAAACAAGGCTGACATCAAAAGCAACAAAGCATCGTTGCAAACCATTGAAAACCAAGTAGGTCAGATAGCACAACAACTATCTGCAAGACCCCAAGGTGCTTTGCCTAGCAACACTATGACAAACCCTAATGCTCAAGTCAAAACTATCACCACAAGGAGTGGCAAAACCATTCAAGGTGATCCACCTGCATTACAACCCATCTTTGAAGAAACTAAACTCGAAACTCCAAGTAATGCAAGTGACAAGCAAAAGCAACCTGTTGTTGTTGAAGAACCAGCCAAGAAATACGTACCACCACCACCTCATATTCCACCACCTCCATATCCCGGTCGTTTGAGACAACAACGAATGGAGGCACAATATGGCAAATTCTTGGGATTGTTTAAGTAACTCCATATCAATCTGCCATTGGTGGAAGCCTTAGCCCAAATGCCAAATTATGTTAAATTTTTAAAGGGTGTATTGTCAAACAAAAAGAAATTGGAAGAGTTATCACACGTAGTTTTAAATAAGGAATGCTCAACAGTTCTTCAAAATAAACTACCTCAAAAGATGACTGATCCAGGGAGTTTCACCATACCTTGCCTAATAGAAAATCTTTCGGTCAGCAACGCGTTAGGCGATTTAGGTGCCAGCATTAACCTTATGCCTTATGCGGTTTTTAAAAAGCTAAACTTAGGTGAACCTAGACCTACCCGTATGAGCACCCAATTAACTGACCGTTCTGTCAAATATCCGAGGGGCATCGTTGAAAATCTCCTAGTTAAAATTGACAAATTCATGTTTCTCGTTGATTTTGTGATCCTCGACATGGATGAGGATAAGAATATTCCTATTATCCTAGGTCGACCTTTCTTAGCAACTGCTCGAGTTCTCATTGATGTTTGCACTGGCAAACTCATACTCCGAGTGGATAAGGAGGCGGTGACATTTGACATATGACAATCCATGAAACATCCTTAACATCACGATGACTCACTCTATTATATTGATGTTTGCGATTCAATCGTAAGCTATCATTTGAAGAACACTCGTCAAATTGAAGCTTGCAACACTCAATTAATAAAAATCCAAGCCACTGAACCCATCTGTGAGAATCAAATCATTCCAGAACTAAAAGTTGACGAAACATCATCTTATCACTAAGCATTTGAGATCATCAAACAAGAACTAGAAACCTTCTATCGAAGACCCTTCGGCTTTAGAGCTTAAGGAACTTTCGTCCCATCTTGAATACACTTTTCTTGAAAACACATCTCAACTTCCTGTCATAATCTCATCCGTCTTATCAAATGATGAGAAGAACAAGTTGCTCAATGTGCTTAATGCACATAAACGAGCAATTGCATGGAAAATCATGGGCATAAAGGGAATCAATCCATTCTTTTGCACTCATAAAATATTAATGGAGGAAAACTTCAAATCCGTCATTCAACCTCAAAGATGTTTAAATTCAAGCATGCAATATGTTGGATCATGATAAGGCTGGTGCAACCAAATTCACTTCATAGTCACTTTTGGTACTACATCAAAGGGCTTTCGAAGTCAAGCAAGAGATCTTCCGAGAGTCTAAGGAACAACAGCTGAAGACATCTTCCGAAGACAAAAGCTGAAGTCAACTACTGAAGACAACAACTGAAGCCAACAGCTGAAGATATCTTC
>BJCO01827940.1:0-13518 GCA_018326465.1 Flaveria floridana | reverse complement strand
GTACAAGAGTAAGAGATGTATTTTTACAAAAAGAGTATTTTCATATATATACATTACACAAGGTATTTTAATACTTTTAAAACTAGAAATCACTCAGCAACACTGAATTTTATACATTTTCAGTTGGCAGGTAATGGTTGCTGAGGATGGCACGAGGGTGAAGCTACTCGGCAGGAAAAGACTGACATCCATTCCTATGTCATGATATTGTTGTTTTGTAATGCAATTAAGCAATCTTTTGTAACTTAAACATTATTGTATTGCATAACAACAGTATCTTTTAATAATATAGAATGGTTTTTGCTAACATAATTCCGCTGTTTATTTAATGAAATGTGTTTTAATACGTTTTATGTGCAATGAATGACCAACTGTGAGGTGCCCGGGAACGGGGCCTTACAAGTAGGTATCAGAGCCAAAGTTTAAGTGAAATGGGTAAATATTTTTAAAAAAACCTAAACTTAAACTGAAAATGGGACAGACAGAGGGATGTCAGCCCGAGTAGCTACGTGCCATCAGGTATTTCTTTTCTTAAAGTTAATTAGTATTATGTGCGTGTGCTATTTGACTTATGTGTTCTTAGTAGATTTATATACTGATGTAGTCAGGATAGGAAATGCTTAGGGTGTGGAGAGTAAAGTAAGTGTCTAATAACAACTTGCCACTGTCATTAGGGACTTATTATGCTTGACATAAACTGAGTTGTTCCCTTGAATGACTGTGTTGGTGTTTGAATCTTATAGCATCTAGGAAATGGCTGGACAAAAATCTTCCAAAGCTTCTAGAGGCAGAGGTCGTCCACGTGTGACTAGGAGTAGTGCTAAGACTCCTGAGACGACCCATGAGAACCCTGAGGTTCATTGTCGAAGTGAGGAGAATGAGAATGCTAGTCTGAATGCCTCGGCTAGGGAGGCGATTGCTCATGAAGTACACCAGGTCATGCAGACAGTGTTACCATCTGTAGTGACTGAATTCATCAGAGCTGTAAGGAATGAGGAGAGGAAGGAGAAGGAAGATAGGAAGGGGGTCAACAGGAAAGGGAAGCAAGGGGGAGGAGGAACGATCGGAGCCTGAGACTGTATTGTCTGATGAAGACGAGGATGATGTAGTGGGGGTGACGACCAAGGGGTGCAGTTATGGGGCATTCCAAAGGTGCAAGCCCTCGACCTTTGATGGCAATGGTAATGCTACTGCTGCTCACCGTTGGGTGAGGGAGATAGAAGCAGTGCTGGAGATTAGTGAGTGTCGTGAAGACCAAAAGGTGAAGTTCGCGACTCACTCTTTTCTCGACTCAGTGTTGTGTTGGTGGGACAACATCATCCAAGCTGAGGGTTCCAGATCCATCGGGAAGATACAATGGAAGGAGTTGAAGCAGTTAGTGATTGAGGAATTCTGTCCTCACAGGGAGCTCGACAGGATCGAGAGGGAGTTCCTGCAACTTGAGGCGGGAACCATGACCCACCAGCAGTACACCACTAAATTTAACAAAATGGCGAGGCTGGTACCGGATCAGGTGACGCCGGTGTCAAGGAAGATCAAGAGGTACATCCAGGGACTACCGGCTGATATTCGCAGACATCTGATTGCTGCCCAGCCAGGTACCTTTCGATTGGTGGTGGACATGGTGGGTAGATCGTATGATGAGCAAGAGGAGACTGTGGTGGAGGTGAAGAAAATGCGTGGTGGTGATAAGAACTGGAACGGGAAGAAGGTTGGATGTGGTGGTTTCACTCCAAACAATAAGAGGATGAAGGTGGATGACCGTAGGGTGTCGTCGAGCTCGGGGTTGAAGAAGTGTGGCAAATGTGGAAGGGAGCATACCAGTGAGTGTAAGTTGGGATTGAATGTATGCTTCAGGTGTGGCAAGCCTGGCCACATCGCTAGAGACTATAGGGTGCTGAAGTGTTATAGCTATGGCGAGGATGGCCACGCGACCAAAGACTGCAAGAAGCCGAGGGCGGAGAGCTCTGGTATGAAGAAGAAGCTGGAGGAAGGAGGGCAGAGGGCAAGTGCTAAAGCTTACACCATGACCCGGGAGGAGGCTAGAGCTGATCTCGATGTCATGTCAAGTATGTTTCTAGTAAATCAAACTTGTGCCTCTGTATTTGATTCTAGTGCTAGTAGGAGTTTTATTTCTAATACTTTTTGTGTTAAGTTGTCTGTTAGTAGTAGAAGTATTAGTGAGCCATTCGATGTAGAAACTGCTATTGGTAAGTCCACTAGAATTACTGACATAATAGAGGACTGTGCCATAGAACTAAAGGTCATAGGTTTGCTGTTAAGTTACATGTGATGCCCCTAGGTGGATTCGATGTAGTACTATGGATGGACTGGTTAACAACCTATAAAGCAAACATCGTATGTCGCAAAAAGATGATTCGACTAGTTGCGCCCGATGGAAGTTTAGTGACGGTCTATGGAGACCGCGTTACTATGATTCCGAAGGTGATTTTGATGGCGGTGGCGGGAAAATGCATGAGACGTGGATATAGTGCCTATCTGGCCTACGTGAAGGATGTGGATACGTCAACACCACAACTGTCCGATGTACCAGTGGTGTGTGACTTTCCAGATGTATTCGCGGAAGATTTACTCGGCGTGCCACCGGATTGCAAGATTGAGTTCCAAATCAATTTGATACCCGGTGCTTAACCCGTTGCCAAAGCACCGTATCGATTAGCTCCAACTGAGATGAAGGAACTCATGGAACAATTGCAGGAGTTAATGGATAAGGGATTTATTTGACCGAGTATCTCTCCATAGGGTGCTCTGGTATTGTTTGTAAGAAAAAGGATGGTAGTATGCAGATGTGCATCGACTACCGGGAATTGAACAAGTTGACAGTGAAGAATCGGTATCCGTTACCGAGGATTGATGACTAGTTCGATCAGCTCCAGGGTGCCAGTTGGTTCTTGAGAATAGATCTTCGATCTGGATACCATCAATTGAAGGTGAAGGAGCGGGACATTCCTAAGATAGCTTTTGGTATGCGTTACGGATACTACGAGTTTCTTATTATGTCTTTTTGACTAACTAACGCGCCAGCTGCCTTTATGGATTTGATGAACCGAGTGTGTCGGCCGATGTTAGATAAATCAGTGATAGTGTTTATTGATGATATCCTGATTTATTATAAGAGTGAGGAAGAACATGCCGACCATATATGTGAGGTATTAGAGACGCTTAGGAGAGAGAAGTTGTATGCTAATTTCTCTAAGTGTGATTTTTGGTTATGTGAGGTTCAATTTTTAGGTCATGTCGTTAATGCTGAAGGAATCATGGTGGACCCGGCAAAGGTGGAGGTGGTGATGCAATGGAAGTCTCCAAAGACGCCATCCGAGATCCGTAGTTTCTTGGGTTTGGCGGGCTACCATAGGAGGTTCATCCAAGACTTCTCCAAGATAGCCTCACCTTTGACCAAATTGACTCACAAATATGTGAAGTTCGTGTGGGGTCAAGAACAGGAGTGTACTTTTGAGGAGTTGAAGACGAGATTAACACAAGCTTCTGTCTTGACATTGCCCGAGGGAAGTGAAGACTTAGTGGTGTATTCGGATGCATCTTACTCTGGGCTAGGTTGCGTATTGATACAACGTGGAAGGGTGATTGCCTACGCATCCCGACAGTTGAAAACCCACGAGGTCAACTATCCTACACATGATTTTGAGCTAGCGGCTATGGTTTTCGCGTTGAAGATTTGGAGGCACGACTTATACGGGATGAAGTACACCATCTTCACCGATCATAAGAGCTTGAAGTATTTATTTAAGCAAAAGGATCTCAACATGAGGCAAAGGAGATGGTTAGAGCTCATCAAAGATTATGACTGTGAGATCCACTACCATCCGGGCAATGTCAATGTGGTGGCCGATGCCCTTAGCCGAAAAGAGACACCCGAGCCGATTCGGGTAAAGGCGTATCAATTAGTGATGACCTCGGACGTGATGACGCAAGTGAAAGAATTTCAAGATGAGGCGTTGAAAGAACATCGCCTCAACTCTGAACGAATGAGAGGTCTAGTTGCGGAACTGGGAGAAAACACCCACGGGGTTAGAACCCACTTTGGGCGAATGTGGATCCCTCGTTATGGAGATCTATGAGGGCGAATCATGGATGAAGCTCATAAGACTCGATACTCCATTCATCCTGGTGCCACCAAGATGTATCAAGACATGAAGAAGGACTACTGGTGGTCGGGTATGAAACGTGACGTGGTGGGGTATGTGAGTAAGTGCCTTACTTACTTGCAAGTGAAGGCAGGGCATCAGAAACCTTATGGGAAGATTCAACCGTTGGATATACCCGAGTGGAAGTGGGAGCACATCACCATGGACTTCATTACAAAGTTACCCCGCACGGCGAGGGGTACGATACCATCTGGGTGATTGTTGATCGTCTAACCAAGAGTGCTCACTTCCTGCCGATCCGTGAGACGTATTCATCCGAAAGACTGGCGGATCTGTTCATTAAAGAGATTGTAGCTCGTCATGGTGTACCGGTGTCGATTGTGTCAGATCATGACACCCGATCCATGTCGAAGTTTTAGGGGAGATTCCATGACGGGACGGGGACAAAGCTACACATTAGCATGACTTATCATCCTCAGACAGATGGTCAGTCTGAGAGGACGATTCAGACGCTCGAGGATATGCTTCGAGCATGTGTAATCGATTTCGGAGAAAGTTGGGACGACCACTTACCGTTAGCAGAATTCTCATACAATACTAGTTACCATGCTAGTATTGGCATGCCACCATACGAGATGATATACGATAGAAGGTGTAGGACGCCCGTGTGTTAGGGAGATATTAGACAGAAAGAGCTGGGAGGTGTTGAGGTGATCGAGGCTACGACTGAGAAGTTGGAAAAGATCAAAGCCTTTATGAAGGCGGCAAAAGATAGACAAAAGTCGTATGCTGAGAAGAGGCGAAGACTGATAGAATTCAAGGTTGGCGACCGGGTTATGTTGAATGTCTCACCTTGGAAGGGAATCATGCGATTCAGGAAGCGAGGTAAGCTAAGTCCGAGATACATAGGACCTTTTCGAATCATCGCACGAGTAGGAGAGGTGGTATATCGACTTGAATTGCAAGATGAGTTAAGTGGAATTCATCCCACATTCCATATATCTCATCTGAAAAAGTGCTTAGTTGATGAAGATATGGTTGTACCACTGGAGGATATCGAGGTGGATGAACGGCTCAACTATGTAGAGCAACCAGTGGCGATCGTTGATCGGAAGGAGAAGAGACTAAGGAATAAAGTGTTTCCATTAGTACGAGTGCAGTGGAAGCACCGGAGGGGTTCCGAGTCTACGTGGGAGACCGAAGAGGAAATGACGCAACATTACCCACAACTATTCGAAGAATAACAGGTTTCGGGGACGAAACCTATATAAGGGTGGTGGACTTGTAACATCTTGATATTTTAAAAGATATAAAAGAAAAATAAAAAGAAGGAAATGCAAATTAACCCAAGTGGAGGGGTTAAAGGTGTCAAAGTAAAAAGTAATATATTATATTTTGTACAAAAGAGCATGGTCGCGCATTCATAACTTCACATCACCTTTTTGTAATTGGTTTTTTAGAGAGAGAAAGAGTAGAAGCTCTCGGATATTTGAAGAACAAGAAGAAGAAGTTGAAGTTAAGGTAAGAATTCATGTAATTAAGTTGTTCTTGGCTAGACTTAGCCTTGGTTATATGCTTATGTGTATTTATGTGTGTTCGAATGTGTGTTTGGTGGGTTCCTAGGCGTTAGAATCGTCTGAGAAGCTCAAGTGAAGAGTTTAAACTTGAAAAACAACAAAGGTGAGTTCTAGACCCCATTGTTTTACATGTTTTAAATACTTTTAGGGATGAAAATGTATGTAAAACTATTTTACAAAAATTGTTTGAATGTCCGTATGTGTCTATGTATGCATGATGATGTTTTTATGGTTGTTATGTGTTAGTTATACTTAGAATAGTGTTATTAAGCCTAGAACATGTAAGAAAAATGAATGGGATTGATAATATGTTAAGAATATGCTAAATAGGTTGCCCAACGACCTGAATAGTGCCCCAACCATCTAAAATTGCCTTAGAAAGTTCTAAGTCAGCCCAAACGTCTAAACAGGGCCCAACCACCCAAACAGTGCCCCAACCGTCTAGAATATGCCTTAGAAAATCCAAGTGTAAGCCCATGCGTCTGAACAGTAGCCCATACGTCTAAGGTTTTTGACTCAGACGCCTAAGTGTGGACCAAACGTCCAAATAGTGCCCACCAAACGTCTAAGTGATGAAATACCTAAATAGTGCCCATGCGCCTAAACAGGCCTCATGCGCCTGCATAGTGCTCATGCGTCTAGGACACTTAGAATATTTTCTGAAATTTTGAGTAAAACAGAATCATTAGAGTTTGACCCAAGGTTGACTTAGGATTTTTCATTACTATTATATTTGCATTATTATAAGTTGTTCCTATGGTCATAGTGATTATTATTTTGTGTCTTATGTAGTGTGCCTATGATCATAATGCAAGTATTATTTTAACAAAGTGAAAGAGTAATAATAAAGAGAAGTGGAACTTAATTAAAATGTTAACAAGTCTTGCAAGCATATAGGAGGTGCACGACCATGTTGTTGTTAACTCAACTGTGATGCGGGTTAGCTACCCCAAAGGATGCACACTGGGCCAGTCAATTGAGATTGGCGGACCTTTGAAGCATACCCTAGGTGACTGGGCCAGCCTTGTGTACAGTAATCAGAGCCCATTTAGAGACCAGAGGCCCAACACCAGTTTCCTCGCGCATATAGTTTAGGGTATTGCTCATTGGTTCACATAGACAGTGAAAGACAAAGTTAAAAGAGTGCGAAATGAAAAAGGTATATAGTAAAGAAAGAAAGTATTACCTTGTTTTATAGTTGATGCGTGCCCACGTACAAGAGTAAGAGATGTATTTTTACAAAAAGAGTATTTTCATATATATACATTACACAAGGTATTTTAATACTTTTAAAACTAGAACTCACTCAGCAACGCTGACTTTTATACATTTTCAGTTGGCAGGTAATTGTTGCTGAGTACGGCACGAGGGTGAAGCTACTCGGCAGGAAAAGATTGACATACATTCCTATGTCATGATATTGTTGTTTTGTAATGCAATTAAGCAATCTTTTGTAACTTAAACATTATCGTATTACTTAACAATAGTATCTTTTAATAATTGAGAATGGTTTTTACTAACATAATTCCGTTGTTTATTTAATGAAATGTGTATTAATATGTTTATGTGCAATGAATGACCAACTGTGAGGTGCCCGGGAACAGGGCCTTACAATCATCACTTATTCCTTCTTCTTCTACCTCATCTCCATCGTCATCTGAGTTTGATTTTGCACCAGGAACCCTCTAAAATAGGTTAGTATCTTGTATCTTCTATGTTCCTGATCTGTTTGAGTGACGATCGGTCACACATCCGCTACCCCAAAATTGCATGATCGACTACATAATCGTGATTAAGGAAGATTGTTTAAGTAAATCGGACTATTGATTTTGGCAGCAGGAACCCTAATTTTATTCGCCTCCCAATCAAAGTTAGGACTACAACTTAGAAGATGGATCAAAAAGAAGCGAAGAAGCCAAATAATTAGGTATTCAAGTTGATTTTCAATTGAAGATGAAAAGCAATGAAAAAGACATTTCCAAACATCTATCTTCATTGTTTTATCATGCATTTTCCGTTTGTTCGCCTTCGAAATGCTTTCCCACAAACGTTCATCTTCATTTGGAGTTTTGATCTGATTTGTGGCTTCTACGCTTCTTTGCATTCATTGTCCATTTGCACAAAAAGAATATTTTTAGTGAGTTAATTGAAAGAAATAGATGATTAACATTGGTTTATAACAATTTCTTCACAGGACAATAGTAATGAATGAGGATGTTTATTTAAGTGGTTCAGGTGTTGACTGCTATTAATATGTTGGTTAAAGAAGCCATATTTCTTCTCATGGAGATGGTTCATGGATGGTATATATATGATAACTATATTGAGTATCAGCAGGATCAAAACAAAATCAAAACAAGAAAGAACAAACAATAGAAAGCAATAGTCGAGTGTAATTGTTTATTGATAAGTCGGCACAGATTACATAAGAATTTTTGACTAATGGATTAATTGAAACTACAACCAAAGTGCTACTTAAATACTACTGAAAGCTAACTACTTCCTGAATATCCGATCTCTTTAACGGCTCCTTTATTCAACTTGCACGTGCATATTTGTAACCGTTGCTTCCACATGAATCGGTCAACATTTAACCATCATTCTCCCCCTTAATGTTGACCTCGGTCACCATATCTTCAACTCCGATCAAACTTCTCATCTCAGTGAACTTTACCCGGGGCAATGCTTTGGTTAGGATATCTGCTTTCTGCAGATTCCCAGAGACATGTTCCACACATATTTGTTCTCTTTCAACATTTAACCAAAGGTTAATGTTCCTTTTATGTAACGCAGAATTTGCTTAACTGCTACTTGATGACTCTCCTTTGGTGCTTGCATGAATTTGCTGACCACCCCGACTGAGTAGCTAAGATCAGGTCACGTGTGCAGCAAATAACGCATACTACCAATCATCTTTCGGTACTCAGTAGGGTTTACAAGCTCCTTTCCTTCTTCTTTAGTCAGCTGCAACTTGGGATCCGTCGGCCATTTTGTTGGATTACAATTCTGCATACCTGCCATCTCCAAAATTCGTTTTGCATATCCTTCTTGCTTTATTATAATCCCACTATCGGCTAGGTCTACCTTTATTCCCAGATAGTATGTAAGACTTCCCAAATCAGACATGTCAAAGATAGACTTCATCTTAGTCTTGAATTCATTAATCTTGCTTTCGCTGGAGCCTGTGATAAATAAATCGTCCACATACACACCGATTATAATGATGAAGTCTTTGTTACATACCTTGTATACAACCTGCTCGTGTACACACTGGTTGAAACCTAAATCCTTTAGGGACTGGTCTAGCTTGATGTTCCAGGCCCTCGGCGCCTGTTTTAGGCGATAGAGGGCTCTGTGTAATTTATAAACTATTCCCTCTTTTCCTTTGACCTCAGACCCTGCTGGTTGCATCACATATACTTCTTCCTTGAGCTCCCCATTTAGAAAGGCAGACTTAACATCCAAATGATGTACAAGCCAACCTCCCTTTGCTGCAAAAGCTAACAAGAGTCTAATTGTCTCCAATCGTACAACTAGGGCGAATGCATCTTCGAAATCTACACCTTTCTTTTGTACGTAGCCCTTTGCTACCAACCGAGCTTTGTGCTTCGTGATCTTTCCACTTGCATCTTTGTTTAATTTGTAGACCCATCGTAACCCAATTGCTTTATGACCGGGGGGCAATTCGGTGAGTTCCCAAGTATGATTGCTTTCAATTGAAGCTAACTCAGTCTTTATGGCGGCTCTCCATGCTTTATGTGATGTTGCCTCATCAAACGATATTGGTTCGTCATCCCCCAGTAGTAACTCTTGATTCCGATCATACAGGTCTTGAACTTGTTCATCTTCTATGGCTAAAGTGTCTTCATATATGTCATCGATTGATCTAAAACCATGGATCAATGTATGATCAAAAGATGACATCGGACTTACATTGTCACTGACCGAAACTGATGAGCTTGTCCTGGAGTTCCCACTATTCGACCTGGTCACCATAATTATTAGAAAACGCATTAGTAGTACCTGGTGTGTTTGGCCCCACATCGTTATACACATTCTGTGTATGGTTTGGGTTAGCCCAACTTGAACCACCTGTTAGCACATTGGCCAATCCTGTCATCGGGTGCGATCCATCCGTTTGGGACTGTTTCCAGGCCCACTCCTTCTTCTTTTCATCAAAAACCACATCTCTGGATATCACCAAGGTGTTCTTCTCCGGGTTATAGAGACGATAGGCTTTTGTAGCTTCTTCGATTCCCAAGTGCACCATTGCTGTACTACGATCACTCAGCTTCGTAAGATGGATTGCCACCGTTTTTGCATAGGCCATACAACCGAACACTCGTATATGATTAAGTGTCGGTTTGCACCCCTTCCATGTTTCATATGGAGTCTTGTTCTTTATCGCTTTTGTCTCGATTCTATTAAGTAAATAGACAGAGTGCTGAACTGCCTCCCCCCAGAATTGATCTGGGACTTTCATCGATTTAAATAGTGACCTTGTCATTTCCACGATCGTCCTGTTTTGTCGCTCTACCACTCCATTCTGGTGTGGAGTATATAGTGTTGTTAATTTTCACTTGATCCCCTGTTGGTGGCAATAATCATTGAACTGTATGGAGTTAAACTCTCCACCTCTGTCTGTTCTCAAAGCCTTAATCCGATATGTGCTCTCCAATTCTACCTGCACTTTAAATTTCTTGAACAAACAGAAAGCTTCGTCCTTGGACTTCATTAGATAAACCCACATATAACGAGATAAATCATCTACAATCAAAAGAAATACCAGTTTCCACCCTTTGTTTGTGGGTTAATCGGTCCACATAGATCCGCATGAATCAGTTCGAGTGGTTTAGAGGCTCTCCATTTTGTCTCGACTGGGAAACTCTTCCTTGCATGTTTGGAAATTACACATCCTTCACATACTTGTGCTTGACGTTTTATGAGAGGTAAACCTCCCACCATCTGTTTTCGCGCCATTAATTCCAACACAGTGAAATTTGCATGCCCCATTTGTGCATGTGCCAGACCCATGCTTCGTCGTTCATGTTCACTGCCAAATATATTGGTTTTGCAATTCGTAAGACAATTTTATAAAGTCTATTAACTGATCTTTGGATCTTCATCACTAGTCTTCCTGACTTGTCATACACCATCAGCCAATCGTCTATCATCCGAACATCATACCCATCTTCGGTTAATTTTCCCAGGCTTAATATGTTGCTTGTTAGATCAGGGATGTAGTAGACATCCGAAATTTGCAATTGTTCACCATTTTTGCAGTTAACAAGCAAAGACCCCTTACCTTTGATGTGCACCTTTGACCCATCACCGAACCTGACTTCGCATATGATTTTCTCATCTATTTCGACAAAGGATTCCCTTCTACCAGTCATGTGATTGCTAGCACCGTTGTCAACACACCAGACATCTATATCATTGACGTGTCGTGGTCCTGGAACTAGCTTGTCTTCATTGAGCAGTATCATGGTGTGGGAATCCGTACCATGTACGCTTAATAACAAGGATGCTTCCTCGTCAGGGGTCTGGTTTAGATTCGCCTCATCTTTCTTGTCCTTCGTTTCTTTACACTCGGATGCATAGTGTCCATATTGGTTACATGCAAAGCACTTGATGTGTTTCTTGTCTTTACTTCTTGAGTTCATTCCTTGATCTTGAGACCTAGAATATCCACCACGGTTACCCCTACCGCGGTTGTTGCCTCGTCCTCTAGAGTGTCCACGACCACCCCGGTCTCCCTTGGATCGCCCTTTTGAGTATGAGTTCTTACCTTGATTCTTTGATTGAGTCTCTGTTTTGGTGAATAACAAACTGTTATCACTTGTTTGGTTTCCCTGACGTAGCTTTATGCGATCCTCGTATGCCTTCAATCTCCCTATCGCTTTATCGAACGACATCTTGTCCACATCGGAGTACTGTTAGATGGATGCAATGAGATGAATAAACTTGTCCGGGACTATATCGAGAAGTTTCCGAACAAGTAATCCATCTTCCAACGTCTCACCTAGACTGTTATATTTTGAGATCATACCTGACAATTTTCCGGCATAATCATCTATCGATTCGCCATCCTTCATCCGCAACGCTTCAAACTCACTTTTAAGGGTGTGTATCCTGGCTTTCTGCACTCTCTCAGCTCCAAGGTATCGTGTTTTCAGCGATTCCCACACCTCCTGTGCGGTCTTCTTCTTCGATACCTGTAATAAAGTCTCCTCTGGCATTGCTTGAAATAGAAATGCTCCGGCTAACTTACTTTTTTTTCGTCAACAGTTGCACCCATGGGAGGTTCAATGGATTCCCACAAGCCTTGGGCGTCCATGATGGCCTCCATCTTGATCGCCCACGTAGTATAATTTGATGTCGTCAGTGCCGGACATTGCAACGACATCAGTCCACCTTCCTTTTACGTACCAGAGGTTGTAGCTATCGACATGGTATTGAATCGAGGGAACTTTGGCATACAACTAATCAGAACACGCTGCTCTGATACCAAATGTTGAGTATCAGTAGGATCAAAACAAAATCAAAACAAGAAAGAACAAACAATAGAAAGCAATAGTCGAGTGTAATCGTTTATTGATAAGTCGGCACAGATTACATAAGAATTTTCGACTAATGGATGAATTGAAACTACAACTAAAGTGCTACTTAAATACTACTGAAAGCTAACTACTTCCTCAATATCCGATCTCTTTAACGGCTCCTTTATTCAACTCGCACGTGCATATTTGTAACCGTTGCTTCCACATGAATCGGTCAACATTTAACCATCAAACTAAATCTATTTAATTTGTATTTTTTTTTCAATGATTTCATTGCTAAACTTTTGGTTGTTATAATTACAATTTTTAGTCATATCCGGATTTTATTTGGATCAATGGCATTGAAACTGATAATTGTGTTAGGATTTGGTTTCAGTGTGGTTACTAAACAAGCTTTCGTCTCTCGAATTGTATTCGGAACTTGCGGTAGTCAAACCTCTCCACAGGTTTCTTTTGTTAATTAGCTTAACTCTTTCATGTCTTATTAATGTTTATATTGAAAGTCATAGCGTATGTATTTCTAATTGCAGCTTATATGGGATGTTATAGTAAATTTCAAACCATATGTTTTTTTAGCTTGAGGATAGCCTTTTTTGCAGGTCAATCTCTGTATTCTACTTTCTTTATTTTTGAGTGTTTCTTTACTATTGCTACTTTTTATTGTTTTGCTATTAAATAATATTGAACTGGTCACGATTAACTTCGTTTATGTATGTTACATGTTTCTTTGAAAACGTTGCTTTTGGATAGCCTTACATTCTTACTTTTGGGTGCCTCCTATGCATATACATTATGTATGTTACTTTTTAGCTTATATACTTATCATTGCATCTTTCAATTCACAATGAATGTTCTATTAGTTTTATACATAATCTAATAGAATGTTTGAATATTTGTTAAATATAAATTGGAATTTTTGGCAAGTTAAGCCCCTACTGTTTTTGTCATTGCAATGATTACTATAATTGCTATCATGCAAAACCAGGGGTGGAGAATAATGGAGACCGGGGGTGTTGGACCAAAAGAACCAATGAGCCAAGATCAGGAAAACCTCTAAGTCCCACATGCCATTGCAACAACTGCTGAAGACTCCCATCAGCTGTTCTGACAAAGTCTGAAGAGTAAAAGTCTGAAGATCAAAGATCTGAAGTGCAACAGCTGAAGGATCTAAAGTACTGAAGACAAGTACTGAAGTCTGAAGTACTGAATCATACAAGTACTGAAGACTTCAAGTACTGAAGACAAGTGCTG
>BJCO01827939.1:0-19376 GCA_018326465.1 Flaveria floridana | reverse complement strand
CTCTTTACATTTGCTTGCAAGACTTTCGTTTATTCATTTACGTTCCACTTTTCCTTCATCATTAATCTTTCACTTCATTAATGATAATACTTTTCGTTTGATCATAAACATTCCACATAATGTCATCTAATACTTAATAATATTAAAATAATAATAATATTGTTAATAATAATAAATTAATGATGACAGCAATGATAATCGTAATAATTCAGAAATCATAACTATACAGAGAATCGGGCATTTAATAAGCCTAGTCAAAGTTGGTCTCAACCCTAAGTACACAAACTCCCAAAAGATTCCTGAAAATTTTCTAAGTGTTTAGACGCATGGGCACTGTTTGGGCGCCTCTGCCCTGTTCAGGCGTTTTGCCACTATGCAGACGTCTAGACTTAACTTGGTCTCTTTTTAACTTAGACGCATGGGCCTATTTAGGCGCATGGGCCCTATTCAGACGGTTCAACACTTAGACGTTTTGGGAATCCCAGACACATGGGCACTATTTGGATGTTTGTCTTTCACTTAGGCGTCTGAGTCAAATTCCTAAACGCATGGGCTACTGTTCAGACGCATGAGCTTACACTTAAAATTTTCTAAGGCATTTCTAGATGGTTGGGACACTGTTTAGGCGGTTAGGACACTGTTTAGGAGGTTAGGACACTGTTTAGGCAGTTTGGACACTGTTTAGGCGGTTGGGCCCTGTTTAGACGTTTTGGCCTACTTAAACTTTCTAAGGCAAATCCTAGGCGGTTGGGGTACTGTTTAGACGCATGGGCGACTTGTTTAGCATATTCTTAACATATTATCAATCCCAATCACTTTTCTTACTTGTTCTAGGCTTAATAACACTACTCTAAGTAAAACTAACATATAACAACCATAAGAACATCATCATTCATACATGGACACATACGGGTATTCAAACAATTTTTGCAAAACGGTTTTACATACATTTTCAGCCCCAAAAGTAGTTAAAACATGTAAAACAACGGGGTCTAGAACTCACCTTAGTTGTTTTCAGGTTCAAACCCATCTCTTGACCCTTCTCAGACGTTTCTAGCACCTAAAACCCACACACATACACAACCCGAACACACAATCATATTTATAAGCATGCAACCAAGTCTAGAATCGTCCAAAGCATCATAAATTCGAGAATTCTTACCAAAAACTTCAAAGTTCTTGTTTCTTCTAAAATTCCCGAGAGTTTCTGCTCTCTCTCTCTTTCTCTCTCTAGAAAAATCCGAATGTCAGGGTGTAAAAACAACATGGGCGGCCATGTTGCTTTATTCACCAACTTTCAAACTAAGTGTCCTTTTGGACACTTTTGGCCCCTTAAACTTGGGTGACTTTCATTTCCTTCCTTTTCTTTCTCTTTTATTCTTTTATTTATTTCTTTAGAAATATCCGGGTGTTACAGTCTAAGTACTTTCAAAGGCTTAAATACGAATAGACTTGGATTATATTTGATATGTCAATAGGCTTTGCTTTCAGAAATGAAAAGATCATAAAATGAGTGATTAATCTTGAAGAAAATTGATATGATTTAGTGGGGAACATATTAGGGTTATGTGATAATACCAAAAATGTTCTAAAACAGACTGAGAGATATATTCTTATCATACTCAAGCCTGTTATTATTTGATTCAGTGATTATTATATATAAATATGTATATATAAAAGAAAATGCAAATAGACATGCAAAATATGCAAAAAGAAATGAATATAAAATAAAGTAAATGATCAAAAAGATGTCAAAAGGCCATATAGGATAAAAGATGCCAAAGTGCACAAATCAAAAGATATGTCTAAAGACATACATACTACATGGTATATATTTTCTACTTTGAGAATATTTTCTGATCACGGGAGGCAAAATCAAAAGATGGGGTATGTAAGTCCGGATGTCTTGTAAGTCCTAAACATCTTGAGAGGGCAGACGTAAGTCCGGATGGCTGTTTGTAAGTCGTTAAACTTATTAATATTCCATGTTAAGAAATATTTCTCAGGCTAGTTATGCTCAAATAGATATATTTTAGGAATAAACAAATGGTATCACTGATCAACAATGCATGGTTTAAGTCAATTTGGGGTGACTTGAAATCTCGATAGTGTCTTGAAGGCTAATAAGTATTTTACTGGAGTTTTGATTGTGGGATCCACTGAATTTATATAAAATCACCCAAAACATGATAAAAATCACTCCTAATGTTTCTGAGTAAAGACTGAAGTATAAGTTTAAAATGGATAAAATATATTGACAATCAAAATTAACCAATTTCATTTTGAATAAAGCTGAACAAAGTCTTGACTTGATAAAGAACTATATGATCTCATTATGAAAATTTCTTAAAAAGAAAATTTTGGATCAATAAACAATTCTGATCTTGATTCTTTATCTGTGTTCATTAGTTTGTTATTTTGTTTTGTTATCATTTTATTTTATTTTATTTTTATTTTTTTAAAGTTCTAGTTCATGCTCCAGTACCTCCAAATTCGTTGAAGCTATTTATCAAATGTAGTTGTGAAAAGGATTCAGGTCAAGTTGTGATCAAATATGTTGATAGATTATACAGAATCATTGATCCAGCTGACTTAATGAAATTTGGTAAAGACAACTTGAACAAGCTGCTACACTGTCCTATCTCAGCAGACAAGTCTGTTTATTTTCTATCTTGCCAATACGTATGGATGACGGATCGAATCCTAAGGAATAAATGGTATGCCTATTTAGGATCATACAAGAAAGCAAATATTAATATTGACTAAGATTGTTTCACCGAGCCTAGGGGGAGATTGTAGAAGACTATCAAAGGCTCGGCAAAACAATTAAAGATTGAATAAAGGTTGTTCTCTAAAGCTTTGTCGCGCGAAAAAGAAGTTTAGTCGCACGAGAAGAGAAGTCGCGCGAAACTATCCTCCGCGCGAAAAACTGAGTCACGCGAGATCTATTTTGTTTTGTATAAATAGTTTGTTTTTCATTTTTGTATGCGAGCACTCTAGTTCTAAACTTTCACATATCAATTTGTATGTTCTCTGTGCATTTGCACAAGATTATAATCATTTTGATTATCAATTGAAACAAGTTTATGTTTTGAATTCTTATTTCTTCTTCCATTCTCAATTACATTCCGCATTCTTTAGATTGAGATCTTGGTTGATTAATCCTTGGGAGATTTCAGAGTTATACACTCTACACGCGTTAAAACATTTACAAACTTTAGATATCATCATTAAAAAGCCAGATCTACGTAAACATACAAGCTTTGAACATGAATATTGTAACACCCTAGGCAAATCCTATCAAAGGTGAATAGGAGAGATTCATGGTTAATAAGAAATGTCTGACATCTAATATCATCAACATGTTTTGGGCATATTGCTTGTGGATGAGAGAAGAACTGCATAGTTAAGCGTGCTCAAGTGGCAGCAATCCAAGGATGGGTGATCTCCCTTGTAAGTTTTTACCCGGGCAATAAAAAGCAAATTTGTAAGTTACTCGTGGGCAAAGCGGATAATATTGGTGGTACGAGGGGTCGGTGTTAGAAATATACTATCTTTTTTCTCTATGAGAACTTTTAATCTCTAGATTGCTTGCTGCCAAAGGGGTGATAAAAAGGAAGGTGGTTGGCGGCCACCTTTCCTTTAATATGGAACTTTTAGGGCCAAACTGTACGTCCCATTAATCCCATCGCCCATTATATGGTTCACTTGTTACATTTTAAACCCATCCTTTTAAACAATGACTTTGATAGAAAAATTTGGGGTCAGACAATTTACTTGGTTAAAAAATTGTAGTGTGTGACCTTTAGAATTATATGTTGATAGTAACAATGTATTGTGTCCTATATAGATCCAATAGTTTTCACAGTAAAGTTGCTTGTTATAGCTATTAAGCCTTTTGCTTAAGTCAGTACAAAACATTATTTGCACATAGATTCCGAAATACAACTTTCTTAATATACATGTGTACTTATGGATAATCCATAAAGTAACTATAGTACTCTCAAGACTTTATAATATTTTATTTTTGACTCATTTAAAAATCATCAAACGTATTCTCCGGTACTTAAGGGCATTACTTCTCATGATTTAACTATATGTTGCTCCTTTATAATGCTTCTCGTAATGTTGACTTGGTGTCTAATCCTCCTCGTAGTAGCGGAAAGCTGGTTATTGTGTTTTTCTTGCTCTAATTTCATAGCTTGGAGTTTTAAAAAACATCACATAGCTGCACGATCTACTACTGCCGCTAACTCATGCTCTAGCTCATCCGTGTTGCTGCATGAGTTTGCTGAATCGTATCTCTCACACATGAATTATGATTCTCTATCCAATACTCTTACATCATGGTGACAATATTCTTAGCTATGAATCAAGTATTTTATCAACGCTATAAACATATTGAGTTAGAAAAATATTATTTGAAATAAGTTAACGATGTAGATTATCAAGATCGGCTATGTTTCTACTGTTAATCATCCACCAATAATATTGCAAAAGGTTTAACTCCACTTCGTTTGTCTATCCACAATCCAAGCTTCATATCGATGCATCCGTTTCACTGATAGAAATTGGTATAATAGTAAAAAAAACACATATTCAATATGTTAATCAATTTGGTTACTTGGTTATTCAACATTTTTTAACAGAAATACACAATATTTTTATAATTAAACACAATATTTTTATTAAGAAGTATATCATTATTATCAGGTGTTCCTTTAGATACATACACTTAAGATCATTCACAACACATTCCTCATTTTTATTCATATAATTACACCAAAAACACTATTTTTTTCTCTCTTCTTTTTAATTAAAAATATATTTATACTTTTATCATTACTTTTTCTCTCTTTTTCAATCACAACCACTTAAAATATATTAAAAACATTATAAAATTTTAAAAAATGTTTTCTAAAAATACAAATTGAACAGTAAATTTTTCATATCATTCACTCACAATCACTTATAACCATACCATATAATATATGGAATACACTTACATAAATTCAAGGAACGTGTGTGAATGCTCTAATTATTCAATTGGGTTATGAAAGTCTTAAATAGTTGATATAGAGTCTATAAATAATATATATTCCCATTCACCCTCAGTCCCTCACGTTGAAAAATAGCATATGAGAAATTCTCTAATTTCTTTTGATTTCTTCGACTTAAATCGACCAATTATTCTTCCTCAGGTCACTAGCTTATTTCTGATTTCTTATCTCATGAAGCAATTTGGGAGGAGAAAAATGCTACACGCAAAATATTGGCAAATGGTTGGCAACCCTCCTTATCAATTGTTAGTTGCTTGTTCAATCTAATTTCTCTTACATATCTCTTGTCTCTCTCTCCTAAATCCATGATTGGTTTTGTGTTTGTTTCATTAGTATTAGAAAATTTTAATACGGTTTATTTTATTGATAAATAATAACCTATTTCCCCAAGTATTTAAATAAAATAAAATTTTAAAATGCAATGGTATTTTAGATAAGATATAGTAACAACTCTGACCTTATATGGGCGACGCCTATAACGATGACATCATAAGTCGTCGGGACAAATAACCTTATAGCGATAACATGTCGTCGTTATGAGTTTTCTCAAGTTTTGACTGGTCAAAACCTATAGAGTCGATATGTCATTACTATAGAGTTTGGCGGGATGAAAGGAAAAAATCAGTGTCATACTGAAAACATGCGGCGAGGACTTGTCGTCGGGCAAACTTTTCTTGTTATTCTTTTCTAAAATTTATTCTTCTAGCATGAGAAGTTGAAACGAAAAATGTCTTGTAGGGTGACCTCAGATAAATAATTATTATTTATTATTTACAAATCTTTAGTCGGCTAAGGACTAGCGACTTTAGACGAATAGGGTTACGTGGTAGGTTTTCATTGTTAGAAAGTGAGTATTAGTCGATTAAAACACAAATGTTTAGATAGAAAAAGTCACCAGGTGAAACTTCATTTCGGCAAATTTCCCTAATTTTGGCCGGGTATATAAACGTAAAGTTGTCCACCCACTTTTTGAAACCTTAAGGTTACGACATATTGTTGTTACTATTGAGGTAAATTCTGTTACGAATTTGGATTATTGTAGTTTAATTATATTTATAATTTTATTTAGGATTTGAATCTCGCATGTTGCTGCGGGATTCTTTTGTAACAGAGTGATTGTCTTTCTATTACAAGATTTTGATCTTTGTTACAAGTTGTATAATTTTAAAACTCGTTTGTGTCCCGTTACCAATCGACAATTGATGCTGGCCAACCCTATTGGACCGACACACCATCTTTATTCGTGTTTCATTCTCCTAATCCCTATAATCATTCAACTGGTGATTTTAAAGAAGATGACGATGGTAGCCCACAAAGAGACCTCAATATAATCACAATTAGTCTATTAAGTTATTGATAAGTTAAAGTCAGATGAACTTGTAAAGATAATATCTAATAAAAAATTGGTCCAAGTATTTGTTATTAATTTATTATATTCTAAATATATTGTAAACATAATAATATAAACATGTCAAAACTCATCAATTATATCATAAATATTATGTAAACATAATGATATAAACATGTCAAAACTCATCAAGGCATAATTCAAAGAAAAAAACTAATAGGAAAAGGGAAGTAGGGTTTTTTTATGTAAATTATTAAAGTTTGGTGATTAATTTGAGAAAATCTAAAAAACCATTGTGCCAACCGACATACTAATTTAATATTATACTAGTATTGTACCCGCGCGTTGCAGCGGGAGTTTTCTTGTCACATCTTGGAAACAATTATTTTTTTAAAACCTCAAAATAATTTTTGCGTACCATACCGAACATTATTAAAATAAACATGTGAAAACAACTTAAAATTGTATTTCAATAAAATAATTTCAAATAGAAAAAAGTAATAAAAGAAACAAAAAAGTCATAATAAATCTATGGTACAAAAAACTGAAGTAAATCAAGACTACGAAAGAAAAAGTAAACAAAAAGAATAAAAAAAGAAACGAAAGTTCAACTCCATGGTATAATAAAAGTTTAAACATGAACACAAACTAGGATTAAAAAAAATAATATATATACTGTATAAACCGACATATGTTATTAATATATATAATAATGTATAAACCTACATATGTTATTAATATATATAATATGTACCAGCTCGAAGTTTTGTTACATTTTCATATTTATGAATTTCAACTATAAATAAATAAAAAACTAAACTACAATTTGATATAAATAAATTAATATATTCTTATAATCAGATGAAGTATGTAACGAGCATCTAAGCGGTCTCACACCAACAGGTTTCATTACCAACATACGAGGGCTAAATCGCCTAAATATTAATGTAAGATATTAAAGAGAAAAACCGATAAAAATCATTTTTTCTTTACATATTAAATAATAACCACTGATTATCTTTAGCTTGACTATTTAACGTTAGCCATCCATGACATATAAATAATTGGAGATTATGAGTTCATGTCTCAAACAAAATACTTAAAGTTGAGTTAAGGGGTTGAGGGTGCGGTGCAGACTAGAAAACGAATAAATATGACCAATTAAAATAACACTTATCATACGAATCAGGTTCGCAGATTTGACGTTTAAAAAAATATAAAATAATAACTTCTTGTTATTTTCAACCAATCACCTCGTGACTCGTGAAAATCGCTTCTGGCATTCGGAAAAGTAACTCAACAAGGTGGTTATTTTGGGAACTAAATACAACAGAAATAATAATACACTTAATTTACTAAAAAAATGAAATACTAGATCAAAATTTAATAAAGTTTAATAGGAGAAATTACATGGTTAAAAGATTGTCAATTTCAAGTAAAACAGCGATGAGAAAATGCATCGAGGTTAATACATATCATTTAAAATTTGCAATATAAGAGGATTTTAGAACGATAAAAAAGAAGATAACTATCTAAAAATATACCCTATCAATGAGTAAATTTTTTTCAAAATAGTATAGTTTAGGATAAAAAACTTGAAAAATGGTTAGTTGACCAGAATAATATGATAAATGGTAATATCGTCCCTCCCAATATCAGTTTCCTTACAATCTCAAACTCCTAATAATTGGATTTTCAGTGAATGTAAAAAATAGCTCTTGGCAGATTTCAGTAACTCCGTTACCATCTTCGTCTGCTATGTTTACCACTGTTTCTACTCTATTAAGTCAAGTGAAATAGCTTATGCCAAAACCGGTTTCATGCACCTGTAGACTTTTAAACCTATTAGGAGTTGCTTCTCCCTCAAACAAATAAAAACAAGAAACTGCTTCTACAAGCAGCAGTTTCTCACTAAAATCTAATGATAGAAGCTGATACATAAAAAAAAACCCAATACAAATGCATAATAATACGTATATTAGGTGAACTTTATAATATTAAGTAATTTTTTTGTAAAAATATATCATTATAAGTACAACTTCACTTGACATCATTGATTCATATCTTAGTTAGAATAATAAGGGGTAACTTTATAAAATAGTAATCAAGTTTTAGAACTGTTTTAATTAGATCATTCATAAAGTTTTTTATTTCAATCAGGTCACTCGTAAAAAAATTTCCCCAATCAGATCACTAAAGTTTTAGGATTATTCTAACTGGGTCATTCATAAGTTGCAAAAAATTTAAAATAATATAGTTTTTAAAAAGATTAACAATATTTAAAAAAAATTGAATTATTTTAAAAAATTTGTAAATTATTTAAAACAATTAAAAACAATATCAGTGACTTGGTTATAACACTTCTAAAGATTTAATGACCTGATTGGAACAAATAAAAGTATTAATGATCCAATTTGAACACTTTTAAAACTTTAGTGACCTGATTAGAATAAATAAAAATATGAGTGACCTAATTGAAACGCTGTTAAAACTTGCTTACTATTTTGTGAAGTTTTCCCGAATAATAACGATATTGTATTTTGTGTTTATACAATAATATCAATCTTACTTTAATTTAAAAATGACAATATCAAAATCTATCATAAAAGTAGTAACTTAAAAATAGTGGTTTTTTTATATGTTGGACCAAATCATTTTTCTTATAACTCTAGTTTTATAGATATACATACAAAGTACATATGACATAAAATAAAAAATACTGAAATACAAACATACAAAGTCTAAGCATCGTGATTAATAGACGTTCCATTACCATGGCATATATAAAAATATTAAATCTTACCGTTGGTGATAAACAACCGTAATTATGACATGTGACAACCCTAAAAATAGATAGATGATTTTATATATTAAAATTACGAATAACATCTTATGAATATTATTTAATAAATTACATTATTATGTCATATGCATGTCAGGTATATATTTTACGTATGCATGTTTACATGCATGTATATATATGTATATATATGTAGAACTTACGTGTGCATGCATGTATATATGTATATATATATATATATATAATAACCATTATCAAATATATATATATTGGTACATGAATACATTTTACATAAGCATATATGAATGTATTATTATTGATTGCATGCTTGCATGCATGTGAACTACGTGTGCATGTAAAGATTATGTTACCAAACAATGTATAACCCAAAAGTACTTCAACACTACAAAAATCAAATGTTTCATGTTACAACTCAATTAAACTTCACGAAAACAAAGAAACATTGGAGGAAACTTAGCATCAAAACAAAACTAAACAAAGCAAAAACACCTAAAGACAAAACCACAAACTTGGCTCATTAGAACAAAACACAATCTGACTAAAACCTTGTTTAATACTTAGTTTAATGCCTAAGTGTGTTATTAACACTTTTATGCAAACCTCTCGGCTAACAACAACCACAACCATAATCTAGATAAGTTCAAGAGCACACGAACTAATATGATTACAATTGAAAGGTGGCAACCCCTAGATCATTCTTGGTCATAAGCACAACACCAAGCTAGCTTCCTAGATTGCCACCTAGCCTATAAGATCGACTAAGCACTCCTATGGATGCTTACTCACCTAAGCTAAAGCCTAAATCACTTGATGTAAACGGACCGAGATGTATACATATATTACAACTTTTGGCTTTCTTATAACACTACATCTACCTCTCGGCCAATCATCCCCAAAGAACCATCTCTCATAGCAAACATAACACACCACAACCGATCACCTACACCCTCACCTATCTCTCGGCTTTTACATAACCACCAAAAACCGCGATCACCACCACCTTGTTCCTCTATCTCTCAAGCATAACCATCACCACCATCACCATCTGCAACCATCATCACCTTCACAACTCTTTCTCTCGATTTCTATAAACAAGTGACAAACACCCAAGCTTCATCAAGTTGAGGCTTCAAGACATCTCCAACCATCTTTAATCATCATCAGCCCATCTTCCTCTTCTCATTTACAAGGTTATAATCCCTTTTAAAGTATCTAGATACCAATGATTACACATGTGTTATAAACACATATATAATTAGTTTTGGTACATATACACCAAAACTAATCTTAAAAAGTCTTAAAAACCTTAATCCTCATCAAGTCACAGTAATGAAATATTAAAAATTCAGAAAACTAGTGACAAAAAGGATATTTTGGGATTAATGAGATTTAATCTTGAAATATTAAGAAAATTAAGTAAAAATACAAAAAAATCATAATTGTGGGAATAAACATTGAAAAATTTTTAGAAAAAAATATTGACTTATCATTATGTAAATTTTGGTAAAAATGAAATAAGTAAAATAATTTATATAAATTATTTAAAATAAAGAAAATACTCAAAAATACAAATAAATTCGGGAAAATACTGGAAAAATCACAGAATGACACTTTTAATATATAAAAGCTCCAGAAATTATTTTGTAATTTATTTCCTTATTTTTATTGAAAAATGACTTTTTAAGTGATCTGTAAAAGAAAACTCAAAATAAATACTTAATCATAAACATAAATCATGAAAAATTCAATAAATCTATTATAAATCAAATTAAACAGATGGTGTGAATTGCATAATTTTTGGAGTTATATTAGTATTTTTAATGAATTTTGGGAATATTTTAAGATTTATAGAAAGAAATGTGTTCCGAATTAGTCGTCAGGAAATTTATGGAATGATATAAACTATTGAAGTAATATTTTTTAAAATTTTAGGAATTTTTGGATTACAGTAGCTATTTTTGGTGATTTATGGAGGATTTGGAATAGTTATAATAATTTATATATAGTAAAATAAAAATTGAGAATTTTATGGTAATAATATTTGACTATCTTACAGCTAAATTTAAGAATTAGTTTATATCTGAGGTTCTAAAAATTTTAAAGAAATTTTATCTAACTAATAAATTATTTTTATAGGTTACATTTTGGAAAACAGGTGAGACTCGTAGCCCTATTTTGGTATTTGTAAAGTTTTTTGGGAAAAAACATAATGGTTATGTTGATGTATTATTTTTAAAATTATTTTAAGATGTACTGTCTTTTGTGATACAACCATTAATTCGAATGAGGAACCATCTGATAATATTAGTAGCGCTACTTAGGAGAATATTTGCACCAATAGGATGAGTGTTGTGATGCTAGTTAAATATTTCCTGCACTAACAAAATGAGTGTTGTGATGCAATATTATCTGATTTTTGTGAATTGTTTCGTGACAGTATGAATTATATGTGAGCAGGTTTGGTTGTAATTGGTGTATCAATAAAATATTTTGTCTGGAAATAAACCTATGATCTCACCAACTTTATGTTGACTGTTTGAGTATGCTTTTTCAGGTGAAAATGACTAACAATATAGACTTCTCTTTTGATGTATACAACAGCTGGGGTGAAGTCGTGGGAAGGGTCTGTGTAAACCTAACCGTCAACATATACGATGGCAGTGTTATGGTGGACGCGCATTTCCATCGCATTTGAAGATGTTTAGTTAAATAAAAGTTGTAATAAGCATTATATAAAATTTTGACTTTATATGTAATGATGTAATCCTAACTTATGATATATATAATCAAGCTATGTATTTTATGTATTAATATTGTTGTGATTTTAATTCCTTATAATCAATTGCGTTCTGAACAAACAAGTCACACCCCAAAAATCGTTTCACGCTTCCGTCGGGATGTGACATGACACCTTAAAAGACTACCTCAAAATTGTTTATCATGAACAACAACATTCTCAAATAAACTCAAATAACAAGCCTTTGCATCTACTACACCTAAAAACCTGAGGAACCATATAGTTTTTTTTATTTGCTTGTGGGAGAAGCAACTTCTTTCGGGTTTAAAAGTCTACAGATGCTTGAAACCGCTCCTGGTAGGAGTTGTTTCGCTTGACTTAATGGAGCAGAAATGATGATAAACAGAGCAGACGGAGATGGTAACTGTTGGAGCAACCAAGTTAACTATTGATCGTGAAAGAGATTGAATGGATGCTATTATTCATACGAATGATCTCTTTAAATAGAGCTTACACATAACGTAAACAAAGAACAAAAACAAACTAACAACTTATACCTAGTAAACAGGAAACGAACGTAAGACTAGGAACAAACATAACAAATCACACGTGCATGCAATGCATGCTTATTCATGCAACGGTAACATCCATCTTTAGAAGCCTTCTAGAAGCTTGAATTATATTCCAACAGTAACGGAGTTATTGAAACCGCTCCTGTTAAGAGTTATTTCTAACATTGACTAACAACCCAATTATTAGGAGTTTGAGATTGTGAGAAAACTTCAATTAGGAGGGACGATATTACCATTTACCATATTATCTTGGTCAACTAACCATTTTTTATTTTTTTTCTAAGTTATACCATTTTTGAGAAAACTTCATCAATGAGTATCCAAGTCCAAATCATTACCATATTCGATAAATATCTTTATGTCCATATTAGACGGACCCCTCATATACTGGCCCGTGTGGCATGATGAGACCACGAGAACACGTGATCAAGGACCACCAATTACCGGCATGGGTAAACAATTACCTGCCATGATTTGCCACTTATTCCATCATAACGGAACCAACATTAGGTTAGAGAGCACTTATAAGTACTCTAACATAGGCAATCTCTATATTATAACTATTCTTACTCGAATTCTCTTATATAATACTTATTCTCACGTTGGATTTTTGTCAATGAGAAAAGCCCAATATCTCTTTTTGTAATGAGGCTAATAGTGTTAGGTTTTATAGAATGCAATTAGTTGAAGGTGTTAAAGACTTCCGCCACAACCAAACACAAGGACACCATTTATCTTTAGTCCTACTACATGTGATTATCTTTCATGTATTATGCATAAATATTTCAATTCTCAACCTTAAACTCGATCTATGTTAGTAAACGCACATCCCTGATTCTCTTATTAAATAGATTATATTTTATAAAACATAAAAGAATTCATGCACATATATGATTTTTAAAAATATACAATTTTGTGATTACTTGTAGGGCTCAAATTATAGCAATAAAGTTCCTTGAAGGTTGTTCACTACACTTCATGCACATCCCAAACATGGAGGCACTCCATCTCCAAGCTCTCATACTACTCTTCTCCATCTTCCTGTTCATCTACCTCCGTCTCAAATCCACCCCTCCGACCGGCTTCACCGACTACCCGCTAGTCGGAACCATACCCGAGTTCCTCCTGAACCGCCACCGCTTCCTCGACTGGACCACCGAGGTCCTCATCCGGACCCCTTCCCACACCGGCATCTTCAACCGCCCAGGCAAGACCAAAGGCTTCATCACCGCCAACCCCGCCAACGTCGAACACATGATCAAAACCAACTTCGACAACTACCCCAAAGGCCCCCAGTTCATCTACCTCCTCCAGGAGTTCCTGGGCCAAGGGATCTTCAACGTCGAAGGCGAATTGTGGCGCGCCCAACGCAAGATCGCGAGCTACGAGTTCAACACTCGGTCCCTACGTAACTTCGTCATGCAAACCGCTGCAGTTGAGCTGCATGGTAGATTAATACCCATTTTTGAAAGATCAGCTGATTTGAACAAAGTTGTTGATCTTCAAGATCTTCTTGAAAGATACACCTTTGATAACATTTGTAAAGTTGCGTTCAATTTCGACCCCGGGTGTCTCTCCGGTGATGGGACTTCAGGTAGTGAGTTCATGAAAGCTTTTGAAGAAGCAACAACGTTGATCACCAAAAGATTCATCTCAATTTTCCCAGGGTTACATAAAATCAACAAGTTTTTACGAATTAAGTCGGAATTAAAGCTCGAAAGATCGATCGCCACTGTTCATAAGTTCGCCGACGACATCATAACCTCAAGATTGAACAAAAGTGACAAAAAACCCGATGAAGATCTGTTATCACGGTTCATGGGTCATTCCGAATACTCACCGGAGTTTCTCCGGGATATTGTTGTGAGTTTCATACTAGCGGGTCGTGATACGACGTCGTCGGCTCTCACGTGGTTCTTTTGGCTTTTATCTTCACATCCAGAGGTAGAAGAAAGGATACTAGATGAATTGAAGACCGTACGCCGGAGCTCCGGCAAGAGTGGTACTTCCGATCACTACACTTTCGACGATCTCCGGCAGATGCATTATCTTCATGCTGCATTATCAGAGGGGCTACGGTTGTACCCTCCGGTGCCGTTGGACACCAAAAACTGCCTGAAAGATGACGTCATGCCGGACGGGACGTTTATCGGTGAAGGGTGGTTTGTGACGTACAATTCATACGCAATGGCGAGGTTAGAGAGTGTGTGGGGGGAGGACTGCTGTGAGTTCCGGCCGGAGCGGTGGTTGGAGGCGGCGGAGGAGGGCGGAGGGGCGGTGGTGTACCGGCCGGAGAACCCGTTTAAGTATCCGGTGTTTCATGGTGGCCCGAGGATTTGTTTGGGGAAGGAGATGGCGTATATGCAGATGAAGCTGGTGGCGGCGACGGTTATCGAGATGTTTCGGGTGGCGGTGGTGGCGGTGCCGGAGGAGAAGAGTCCGCCGGAGCATGTGTTGGCGTTGACGATTAGGATGAAGAATGGGTTGAAGGTGAGGATCAGGAAGAGATGAGTGGAGAAGATAATAAGTGTTTTGTGATGATTGTTTTCTAAGGTTTGATAGTGATTATTATTATTATTATTAGATGTTACACGTTTGTTTAATAAGTGGTTAGTTTGAGGGTTGCATGAGATGAAACTCATTATACAATGTTTGAAGTTGCTATGGATAGAGAAGTGAATTTATAATGTAACAATCTTTTTTTCGTGGGTTGAGATGTTATTGTCTACAATCGAGTTACAAGAATGTAGGGTTTGAGATATGGTGTTCACTAGAAATATATTTATTGTTAATGCAGTGCTTTTAACTTAATACAAAATATATTTGAATGGTTAATTTGTTTGAAACTGTATAGATATGACCTTAATCAATATTTTCACGCTTGGATCATACCGGCAGCTCCGACCAATCCGTCCGATCTACGTTTGGTTCGTTTGTAGCTCAAAAACCGGCCGGCCGGAAGCGATTTGGCGATCGACCTGGGATTTGGTGAACTGGTTGGCTCGGATTCAAACATAAAAGGTTGAAAAATGTTGGAGATCTGAAAGGAAAGGGTTGGATCTGCTGCAACAATCGCCGGATCTGCTGCAAGAACCACCGAGCTGAGTCCAGTGACCCTCCAATCGACTAAACCTTTTAGTAACAGGGGCATACTGCATCTTCTCTTTCTTGTTTGACCCCTTATCATGGTTGATAGCAAAATTGAGATGAAAAAAGGGAAGTTTGTATTATCAGATATTGTTTTTTTTTCTTCCGGTGATGGGTGATTGTAGAGAGATAATACATTGATATATTTGTAAATGAAAATGAAGATGCTTTATTAGCAGTGAAGAAAAGGAGAGAAAACACAATACAAATATTGGTAGAGTGGTAAAAGTGTAATTATATTGATATTGACTACAACAGTCAACAAGTCAATTATGACTTCAAAATTTCAATTATGACTACAACATCAAAATTTTAAACCACAATTATACTTCACATGCTCCAATATATAATATTTCTTACTTAAATATAAATATAGTATTTATTTATTAGTAAAATGTCCTTTAAAAAGATTACTTGTAAATGTCATTAAGATTATTTCTTAGTAATTATGCGCTTGTCCGGTTCACAAATCCGGTCCAACCAGTAAACTAGTAAGTCATCTGGTTTGATATCCAATTCGGTTTTTAAAAGATTAACGTTAATTAAGAAAAACAAAGTAACTTCAGGTTAGAATGTGTATGACCAATTTAAAATTTTAATTTAACAACTAAAAGCAAACACATGCAATTAATTTTTAGATAGCGTTGTAGTAAAAACTTGTATTTAATCAAAAACACATAAAAAGGATTATAAATTTGACATGTTCATTCTATTGTTTTAAAAAGTGAGCATTTTGATCCAATGTGACAAATACTTTTGGTTATTGTGTCTAATACGTTAAATTGTTATGTCAAATATAAGTTTTATGTGTCATATATATTTGTCCATTTGTTATATGTATTTATTATTTTATTTTATGTTTTTAATCATTTTATTTTTTTCCTATTATTTTTTACAGATATTATATAAACTTGTTATAAATCATCTTATCATGCTATATAATAATTAGTGATACACAATAATTTATTTAACAAATTAGTTTATTAAAATTCATCATGTCTCGCTAGGATAACACAATGACTAGTAAAAAACATAATAAAATATTTTGTAATTGTGTTTTACATATTATATCATTTAATATTATTTCGTTGTTGTTCCTAATTTATTAAATTGATTAGTTGTTAATTTGTTATCGTGCTTTTCGTACTAAATATATAGAAACAATGTTATTTCACATTTTTATTTTTTAAAGTCATAATTTAGGAAAAATATTATAGTGTTCGGAGAAGTACAATAACTAACAAAAAATATATAATAACTACATTAGATAATAAATAATAAAATTTCATATGAGCTAAAAAACATAAAACATTATAATTTTTTATATGATGATATTTTACTTGTTTTAAAGATACAACATCTTGTTTTTATGGTATAATTTCTATTAAACATAATATTATTTAACAAACTATTTAAAAAATAAGTTAACTTGAAAAAAGCAACAAAAGCGGCTATGCTTAAAATATTCATTTAACAAATTTTTTTTTACAATTTAATCTCAACTATTAATTAAAAAGATTGATAATTAAGATTTCTTCTTATACTTTTTAGATTTAATATCATTTTTATTTGAATCATTTTCCTAACTTTCAAACAATTTTAGAAACTTCGCGTTATTAACGCAGTTACAACTAATAAAAACAAAACAATCATGAAAATTTAAGAGAAATACAACCTTTGTTGAATGTGATGGCTCATTGATCTAGTGGATGAAGGAATCATGTGCCTACATCCATAATCGTCCCACAGTGTAAAAAATAAGCTTTTGCTTAGGGTCATCAAAATTTTGAACCACAATTTATATGTAATATATATGTATATACATGGTATTTGATTATTTCATACGAAACATTTCCTTAGTTTAGTGGTAATACCCTCTTAAGAGCTCAACGTTCGATACTCGTATCTTCACCTTTTACTTTAAATGCTTTTAGTTATATTTTTAGTTTTTTATGTTTTGAATTTACTTTTTATTTTTTACATGTTTTATATTTATATTTATTTTCCTATCTTTTTTACAGTAAAAAGTACAATGTTCTAACTGAACAATAAAAAAAATCTAATTTTCTTTAATGGTCAAATCACCCAACTTAGTATCATAAATCAAAATGAATCCAACACAAACTTTTTACAAAATTATTATTACCCTAACAAGTAGGTAGTCAATACAATACATCTATCTTATGGCTTTGTCTTGAGTCTTTTCTATCCTTACTCCTTACAACATTAATATGCTCATATTCACATGTTTAATTAAGTTCATTGATACTTTATTCTAAGATATTATTTTTTAATCGACCTGTATTGAGGAGATCTATTAAAAAAACTTTTAGATTTTTATCTTGCTTACAGCCTTCAAATTATTGAGTCTGACCCTGTCTCTAGCTACAAGTATACATAGGATTTAAAAAAATGCTAGCCACTAATAACTAAATCTAAGACCAAATTGTTGTTATATTAGGAACAAATCCTTTACTCCACGACCTCAAATCTATGAAACTTTATATTTATGTGTATACATCTAGAGTGATTCCCAATTCTATGTAATATTTTTATAAAAGTTAAGTGAAACATATATAAATTTTGATTACTATTTAGTGATTATTTTTTTCATTTTAATAAAATTTAACAAATTTGGAACTTATTATGATGTTACAGGCATTTTTCCTTCACTATTACACCCTAATTCAATTTATTGAGTAAAAAATTTCACTTATTGGTAACCAAAATCCATATGTGTTTCATTTGCCTTATTTAATTTAACAAATTTAAACATATGTAAAAATATTATGTAGAATTGAATCACATATTGGAAGATGAGTGACTAATATTTGTATAAGAACCTTTCATACATAATTATGAGAACCCATTAATTATTTGTAATTGGTTGTTTAATTTTTGTTTATAAGATTGAGTGGTCCACATTTAATCTTCAGAAAATGAGTTGTAAAAATTGCTTAGGGGTAATATAATGATTCTAACACGATTTAATGTGGTGATTACAAGTATCATATCACATAATTAGTTATTTTACTTTTTTTTAATAAAAATCACACCCATAGTTTTTTAAAACTTTATAGCTTTTTATATAATATGTTATTATTTATTTAAAAGTATCATTAAACTTGAGCATTTTTCTCTTTATTTCCATTATAGTCTCGAGAAAAAAGTTTCAAAATTAAGTTATTACTCTAGTATAAGTAGACCTTGCATTCATGTAGTCACTATGCTTACACTAGCGTGATCCTCCTTTCTAGACATGCATTTTCAACCTATTTTTATTAGTACGTGCTACCAGATGTTACATTAGTGCAACCCTCATGTCACATTAGTATAGGAATTCTGCACACACCGTATTTTCCTGGGAAAAACCGATTCAAACGGTCACGGTTAGGCCTCCCCGTGACCGTTTGATCGGGTGTGAGACCTAACTGTCACGGTGAGGCCTAACCGTGACAGTTAGATCTGGGGATCCGTTGCCCAATGATTGGGTATGTAATTAATGGGGAATTGATTAGGGTTAAGAGGCTATATGTCATGGTTTGGCCAAACCGTGACATATTGCCTATATTTTCTATATTTTTTTTAATCATATCACTTTGTTTTTATTTTAATTTTATCACTCGTTTAACCTAATCGTAACTCACAAATTTGTGTTTTGTGTTTATTAATAATTTATCTTATTACAAGT
>BJCO01827938.1:0-11095 GCA_018326465.1 Flaveria floridana | reverse complement strand
CATTATCAACTGTGAATTGGACCAGAGTCAGCTTGTCTGTGCAGCTGCTCTGACTGTCCCTCACATGAGGGCTACCATCTTCAAGATCTTGAAGAAGGTATCTACCAACTTTACTAGGAAGGTACACTTCTTTACTTCCAGGTATGATTGAGCATATAGCTCCTGGTGACATCCCTGTTAACCACACAGGTGATGAACCCATACCAGCACTTGCACCCACAATGCCAACACTTCCTTCTCACCCCATCAAAATCACCTACAAAAGACGCCCCAAACGAACCCTTGTTCAATCTACTCTGATTGAATAAGCTCCTCTCGTTCAAACCAAAAAGACTAGAGTGGAACAATGGGCTCCCACTCAGTCTGAGGTCTCACCATCCTTCATAATTGACCTCAATATGGGATTTGAGTTTCCTCAGTCTCAAAACCATGAGCCCGACACCTAAGCTGAAAACCCTCAGAGTGAGTCTCTACACTCCTCTGAGAAGCCACATAAGGACAGTCCAGCCTTAGGCTCAATGCCTTTATCCTTTACTGACCTTCTCTTCAAAACTAATAAAGAGATAACATCCCTCCATGGCAATGACATTGATCTACAACACCCTCTCTAAGATCAATAGAGCCTAGAGAGATCACTTATCTCTAACCCCCATCAGCATCCCACAACTGAGGTGAGTCCCACTGATGTGGAGGGGACTCATGCAGATTCAGCTGCCACTACTAAAGTCACCTCAATGGACCTTCAGGACGGTGGTAACATCTCTGAGATTGAATCTGCGGAAACCATGCCCATTGATGACTTTGAAATAGACATCTCTATGCATAGGAAACCAGGGTGCCGAGAAACCACATCTGGTGGTGAGGATGAACATACTAGGTATGTTACCTCATATCCCTATGATTCTTCAAAAGAAGATAACGGAAGACTGCAACTCACTTTCCAAGACCTATTGTCTAAAGTCTACATCCTTGAATCGAAGGTTAGAACTTTAGAAGATAGGTCTGCCACTCAGCAACTTGAGATTGAAAGTCTCAAGGCTCAACTAGCTGAGAAACAGATTGAGAGATCTGTTAGGCACGTACTCGTTCAAGTGTCATTGGATTTTTCCTCTAGCTCATCTAGCTCTCAAGATAATGCTACCAAAAAGGGAGAGAGTGTTAAGAGACAAACAACTAAGGAACCACAGAGCCAAGCTTCAACTTTCACCTCTTCGCCTCTAACTACAACTATCTACCCTGAGCCATCCCAAGTCATTCTGCAAATAAACTCAAGGATGCTCAAAGATCTCTATAGACCTTTTTTCCAATTTCTACTGAGATCTTCTCTAGATCAGCCTAGCCCTGATATGGCTGTAATATATTTTGGAGCTGAAGAGCTTCAGAGGATTTGTGCACCTTCTACCACTGAGGAGGAAGTTGGTCAACCTAAGGTCCAAATAGAATCTGAGATTAAATTCAAAGGGGAAAATGAGGACTGATGGCCCAGCAACTGAAGTAGTTGGGACAGATGGTGCACTCCCTCAAACTTCCGAAGCACAAGTCAACGCCTTAAAAGAACAATCTGAATCTTCTGAAGCTGAGATGGAAGCTGCGGAAGGACTATTCTCTTTGTCCAAGGATCTAACCATCACAGATGCAATTCTTGAGCTAGCATCTGAGGTGGATAGTGAGGACCTTCTCAACCAGCCACTAGCTTAGACATCTTCACTATCTCTACCTCAATCCAAATCCTCTGTCCAAGAACCACCAAAGTCAAACACTTCCGAAGATGTTAAAGGAAAGAAGAAAATGACTGCGGAAGAGGTTTAGGAGGAGGAGAGGATTGATAAGCTCAAAAGAAAAGGTAGACTACCAACTAGGAAATTGTTAGCTGCCAGTTCCAAAGCAGCTGCAATCAACGAGGAGGCAGTCAACCACAAAAAGAGAGTGGAGATCATTGACCAGCTCATCAAGCTTGGAGCTGCCAATGAGGACATACTCCTGCTACCATTAAAGGATTTAGTCAAGCTAGAAGAGACAACCAGGCTGCAGATGGAACAAGCAAAATAAGCAGCAAAGTTAGCCTTGGAAGAGAAAAGAGAAAGAGAAAAGAGGGAGGCTGATCTGCAACTCAGAAAGGAAAGGATATCTTTCCTGAACTCTAGAGGATTCTCTCTTAAAGAACTATCTCCACACAATGATGATACGATCCTATGTCTCTTCAACAAAAAGCAGGATCAACTGGAGAAGGAGAGAAAGAGAGCTGCTAGAGAAAAGATGAGGAAAAAGAAGAAGAAGGAAGAAGAAGAGAGCATCACTGCAACCAAGAAGATAGGTGAGAAAGCCTAGATGAAAGACTATCTCCGGGCTCATGGCTTCTCTGGTAGGTAGGTGGGACCCATGTTTGAAAAGACACTCCAACGGATTGTCAGTTAAATCAAGGCTGACATCCGTTTGGGCAAAAGGAGAGAAATGTATAGAAGGGGACAGGGGACAACCGTCAAACCAACCATTCAGCCCCAACCTAAACCAATTACTTCTTCATTCACCATCAAACCTGAACTCTACACACCTGAGCCTACACCAGCACCCTTACCCACTTCCTCACCTCAACCACCCAAACTACTCACTCTCAAACCCAAAACACTCCCTAGAACCACAACTACACAACCTACCCAACAAACTTCCAAACCATCCCCTCAGCCATCCAAACATCTCTCCTTAGAGGAGTTTAAGGATATTAAGAAAAGGCTCATCAACTGCATAACCCTGAGCGACATTTCTTGGGAGGAAGAGTCTATCAACTTAACCTATGTTGATGGATCTTCATGTTCCCTCACAAGAAATGAATTTCTTTATCTACCCCAAGGAACGTTGGACCAGGCTGTTACACTTCTTGGTATTAACTCTGATTCATTAAATGATGAGGAGAAGAAACTGAGAAGAAAGCTGGTGACTCTGCTGGACATAAAGAAAGGGGACAAGATTCCTAGTCAGCCTCTAGTACCTAGAAAGAAAATAATACAGTGGAGGTTTGATGAAGCTTCTCACAACTTTGTTGTGGAAAGAGAGAATAGAGAAAGGAACATGTTGAATGCCTCCTCTCTACTACACTCTAGCAGGTTTGACATTGCTGAGCTAGCAGAGAAACCATTCTCCAATCCCTCTAACTCTTAAACTACTGCTCATATCAGAAGTCATCTTAGCTGCCTTCATCTTGCTGAGCTAACCACAAAAGCTAAGATCAAAGAGGAGTTAAAACTGAAAGAGAAGGAAGACAAGGAAAGGTTAACCACCAAAGGCACAACCTTTCTACAGATACTGGAAGGACATGAATTGGAACTAATAGTTAGATGGGAGTATGACTATAGCTCTCATTAACTATCTCTTTTCAGAGAGCCACAACAAAAGGTACATGTCATTCGAAAGGACAGACTGGATCTCCTGTCCACAAATGACTTGTACAAGCTTCTTAGCACCACTCATGGGAAGAACAAAGAGACTTATAAATATCTTCTTTCTTTGGTGCTGAAAGTTTTGAGAAACACAAACAAGTGAGGTTTTGGTAGCATCAGCCTAGGGGGAGTTTGTTGGATCAAGAAGAAGGCTGGTGCAACCAAAACCAAATCACTTAGCCTATTTTGGTACATCTAACAAAGGCTTTCGAAGCTAAGTATGGAGCTTCCGAGGGAAACAGAGTTCTTCTGAAGAGAAAGTGAAAGCTGAACTTCCGAAGACAAATTCTTCTTTCGAAGACAAAGTGTCTACTCGAGAAGTTCAAGACTTAGAAGAAAAGATCAGAAGAGAACTTCCGAAAAAGAAATCCTCAAGCCTCGGAAGAAGTAGTGTCTTCCGAAGTATAGGTGGTTTCAGAAGAAGTTGTTCTTCCGAAGCCAACTAACTTTCGGAAGACAGTACTATGAACTAGTGGACGTAAGTATGGTCCTCCTGACAGTCCGCTGCAGACCTCTGATATACTGCATGGCATTTGCTCAAAAGCCATGTAGTTGACCATACTTTATTCCACTGTTCACCTTTATTAGTTAGTATAGTTACTATATTTAGTTAGTAACAAAAGGTAAGTCATGGACATGTCATGACTACCATATCTTAGATAATACTTTATCTAAGATACCATAACTCTAGCATTATAGTTTATGCTTTAGTCATAGGTTCCCAGCTAGTATCAAAGTATATCCGGCTGTAGGTAGTATTATATATAGTTTCTCATTGTAACTCAATAGTATGCTTGAAAGAGTCTTGTAACACTTTGAGTTGAGAAGTAATATATACAAATACCTTGAAAACCATATTCTTGTGTTCTTTGTTATTTAGTATATTATTATCAGCTCTTAGAAAAGACTCTGCTTCATCTATTCCGAGTGTAGTATTCGTAAGTTTGAGAGAAAAACTAAGTTTAGTGACAAACACCGATCCTGCAGTTTCTTTTCGGCTTAGGGCATCTGCTATGACGTTAGATTTACTCGGATGCTACTTGATTGCGCAATCATAATCGTTCAAAACCTCAACCTAGCAATGATGTCCCGTTCTTGGAGCCTTCTACTCAAAGATATGTTAAACATTCTTGTGATCTTTGTATATGGTGTATATGGTACCGTACAAATAATGTCTCCATATCTTGAGTGCAAACACCATAGCTCCCAACTTTAATTCGTGTGACATGTCGTTTTTCCTATGAATTTTTAACTGGCGGGTAGCATACACGATAACCTTCTCATGTTGCATCAGAACACAACCGATACCTTAGATAGAGGCATCGTAATATACTACAAAATCATTTGTTTCTTATAGTAGAGATTGAATCGGAGTTGTACACCATTTCTACTGTAATATCTAGAACGTAGATTCTTGGTTATCACCTCAGTTGGTTGTTGTGCCTTATGCGATAATGCTGTCAAAGATTAATTAATTTTTAGAACCCTTTGATAAATCTCCTATAATATCCAGTCAATCCTAGAAACTATTGCACTGTAGTCGGAGTCTTACGTGCTACTCAGCTTTTGATAGTTTTTACTTTGGCTGGATTGATATGCATTCCCTTCTCATTGACTACATGTCCTAGGAATTAGGCTTCAGGAATAGAGAAGTCACACTTTGAAAACTTGGCATATAATTGCCCTTGCTTCAGTAATTCTAGTATTAATCCCAAATATTCCTCATGTTCCTCCTTGTTTTTTGAATATATAGAAATGTCTTCTATGAACATGATGACAAACTTAATCAAATAGGGTTTGCACACTCGGTTCATAAGGTCCATGAAAACCATTAGTGCATAAGTCAACCCAAATAGCATAACAAGAAACTCGTAGTTGTCATATCGAGTTCTGAATGCATTCTTTGATATGTCATCCTCCCGGACTCTTAATTGATAATATCCCAACCTTAGTCTATCTTGGAACACATATTCAACCCTTGAATCCGATCGTAAAAATCATCGATACGTGGAAGCAAATATGGTTCTTAATTGTAACTTTACTCAGCTCACGGTAGTTGATACATATACGGAAAGTCCCATCCTTCTTCTTGATAAAGAGGATCAGGGCTCCCCATTATGTTAGACCCTGAAAGGATCAAGTATGTCAATTCAAGAGGTAGTTGGATACTTGTTCTGCTTGGATGAATTTTTTGTAGGTATCGAAGACTTATGCGGCTGTGGAAAAGGTAATGCTCATGTGAATAATGACTAAGTCTTAGTTATTCGCATTTATAATATGCGGATGAACAACAAATACAGCTAAGGAATTTGTCATCCGTATATACTAATGCAGATAAACAACAAACAAATGCTAGAAAAGAAAAAGAAATGCAGCTAAAGAAAGAAGATATGTGGCCAAGTGTTTTCACGTCGTCATTAATCAATACGAATGAACAAAACATGGGCAGGTGAAAACATACAAAAATGCTTATTCTATTTTCATACTTTTTAACTTATGTAATGTATTAGAATTAGTCAGGGTATATTAGTCAATTTCACTGGCCATATGTTAGGCCTATAAATAGAAATTAGATTCATTTTTGTAACCCTGAACCCTACAACCAATCTTTGTATTTTGATAAAAAAACATATCAATATACAAAGCATTATAAGTATTATCATGTGTTTGATCTTTGTTTATTGTATTTACACTACAATTCATCATTGAAATCAATTAGCATACTCGATCCATCATAAAAATCACCAGTTTATCCAAAGCTCTTGTAGTTGCGTAGACACTTCTTGTAGTTCATTTAGAGCTAATCGAGCTCTGGAGATAGGTGCTACTTTAGTTTTCAAATCAATCTGGAACTCAACCTAATGATGCGGTGGAAGAAAAGGGAAGTCTTCGGGAAATACCTTGGAAAATGATGAACGACAACAATGTCTTCGATGTTCTTTTCCTCAGTTGATTTCTCTTTGGTCACAGCCAAGATGGCGGTATGACCCTTGCGTATCACCTCTGGATCTTCATATAAGAAATGATGCCTGAGATTACATAACTCTTCTCACCCTGGAAAGGTAAGACTGTACCACTATAAGTGGCACACGGCCGATCATTTCATGACTTACAATTTTGCTTGGTTCTTAAACACCCTATCCATGCCGACAACCATATTAAAACTACCAAGTATAATAGGAAATAGGTCTACATCTATCTTATGTCCATATAATTCCAACATACATCCCTTAAGTATGTGAGTCACCTGAATTAGCTTACCATCTACCGATTCTATGGTGTAACCAGGTTCTATTTCAGTTAAGGTTACATCTAATAGTTTGTAAAATAGAGTGAAAGGGTCCACCCCAAAACCAAGGGGTAAATTCTATAGAAATAAATCACCAATTAGCACCGGTATGAAACAAATATAGAAGCAAAACAACCATTTAGAGAAAACTTCCTAGTAACCACATTCTGATTGTTCCTTTCCTCACCTGGCCCAATGACGAAGGCTATTCATTTGGCATCATTGCCATTGTCGTAATCCACATTGTTGCCCTTATTTCTATTTTCAGTTGTGGATAATCCGTCATGAAATGCCCATCCTTTCCACATTTGAAGCAACCCGTTGGTGCTTCGGCAGTCATTGCTGCTGGAGTTATTACGCTTGGTCTTATATCCCCCTTACAATCTTTTACTGTAAGACTCATCTTGCCAACCTCTAACAATAGAATCACTCACATTGACCATAATGATGAAAATTTCATTTGCCTCACTTTGGGTACTTGCCATCATAAGTACCCGAACTCTAGCCCATTGTGCTGATTAGTACGAGTGAAGTTTTTGGTTGAATTAAACTTCCCGACTTGTTATTGCTAATATGTGTTTGAGTTTGAGGACTTGCTAGGCACGCCATTCCATTTCTTTTTGTTGTTAGATGAACCAGTTGTACCACCGCGACATAGTGCCCAATGTCACTGCTTAGTCGGTGAGCTTATGAACCAACAAAATAGCTTGTCGAATGGTCATGGAATCAGCGGATATGACACTTTCTTGAATATGAGAAACTTCCCGTCGATATACTTCTTGATGTGCTGGTACGCTGGGGTCACTATCTGAGGACATAAGGCAACCAACTCGTGAGAACGAGTCATATACTCTTTAATATCTGACCAAACCATCTTGAGATTCCAGAATTCCCCTTTTAGCTTTTAGATTTCATTCCGATGGTAGTATTCATCATTCATTAGGATTTTGAAATCATCCCATGGAATATTGTTTGCACCTGCAAGTCCTAATGTCTAGACTTGTGAGTTCCACCAAGTCAATGTTAGTTCTTTCAGCATGTTAGACGCGTACTTAATACGACTTTCCACTAGGAAATTGCACATTTCAAAAGTTGACTCACTCTTCTCCATCCACCTCAACAAGGTAACCACACCCTCAGAACCACTAAAAGAATAGGGGATGTAGTCCATGGACATTTTGAATGTACAGACCGCTTGACCTAGATTGAAGGAACATAATGATTTTAAGAATTCCAAATTGGAATAACATTTAATAATAGGAATGGATCAACAGATATGATTGACATAAGGTTACCTATTTCATTTTGGTTCTGGTTATTCTTGTTCTGATTATTCCGATTCTGATTGCGGGCCTGCTCGTTGCCGCAACTGCCACAGCAATACGCTCGTTAATGAAAGCTTCTAGTTCCGCCTAGGTCATGTTAACGGTGCCTCGTCCACCCTGACGTCCAACTCTCCTCCCAGACGTGATTCATCGCATTCACAATATACAAACATGAGAAAATGTTTAACATATAATCATCATAATGCACATTATTAATAATCATGCATATCACATAACCACAAAAGTTAATATTCAAATAATAATCCTTGATAAGATCAATTATAAAAAGAATAATATATCCAAATCAAAACATCAAAATTCAAAGTTTTTAGTTGCACGAGAACAACCCTACCTATCTAGTTTAAGAAGATAGGATTAAATAAAATAATTAATCAGCTAGCACTACTAGCTGTAAAGATGACAGATCCATAATCATCTTAATTTTCTTTTGGGTCTTCTATTGGATCCTCCTTTGGATTTTCCTCTATCTTTCCTAAGTGCGAAAGTAGCAGTAGCCTAGATTTCTAGGTCAGCTACTCTCAACCCCAATAATACTAGTCTCTACTACAAATTTGGTGCTCCCTCAACTATGACGACAAGTGAGTTATGCTTGGTTATGTATTCCTCGAATGCATCAAAGAGAGTGTTGTGCACCTTGTTAGTCTCTGCTAGGCCTTCCTTGAATGTCTCCATGTGTCAATAAATAACGCTTTTATATTCCAACCTACCAATGATCCCAACAGTTGCTTCACGTATATTACGAAGCTCACGATCCATCTTCACCACAAAGGAGGCAAATGCCTGATCAAAGGGGAATAGGTGGTAATGAAAGAGTAGAAGAAGGTGTGTTAGAGGTAAGGGGAAGGGGTACACGTTCCTCCCTTATCTGGTTCGTATCAAATCAAGAAACTATTCCTAGTACCAATTATCTCCTATAACGTGAACATTAGATGACACTTCATACATCTTGGAGTCATCAACATGCTCCAGCGGACACCTCTATAGCTTTGGTGGTAAAGGAATAGGTATAGAAGTAGAAGGCATGTGAGCAAGATCCTTCAACTCCCTGATAGTTGAGGGTGATGCTGGTGATATGGGTGGTGTAGATGATGATGTGGACATCATGTAGCGTAATGCATGTATGAAATGAAATGTATGCACTAAAGTAGTAAATAGAAAAAAGAGTATGTGCAATGATAGTGCTGTGACCAATGCTATAGTTTAGATGATAATGCAATCCTAGTTCTCTATACTTTATGACTCCGATACCAAGCTGTCACACCTTTAAACCGCAAGGCGCATGACAAACCAGGATCTTAGACATTAGTCATATGAAACAACACTATATGACTTTAAAATAAAACATTTTCTCATCAATAAAAGTAAAATATTGTTTTCAATATAATCCATGTGAAAGTGTAAACGTAAAGTCAAAACCATAAATAATAAATTCATAAAACACGACGCATAATGAAAGTAGTAAATGTAAAAGTAAAATTTTGAAATGTTGCAATGCATGAACCTCAGAGGTTTAATCCTAGCCTTAAGCGTGGTGACGACTTGAGAAAACATGCCGAAGTGTGTCAACACAATGATGGTGAGTTCATAGGTTTAATAACAGATAATATGTTTGAAAATGATTGTATGGTAAAGTAAACAAAGCAAATCGATAGGTAGCAAGCCTATAGTAAAGTTACTTAGCATTTCGAAACCGAGGCTGACTGTTCGTAAGTTGTTTGCCTTTCCATGACGTCTATCATAGACAATGGAAAATATTACATCAATTAAGCACCCGTTCAAACTCTAGTCCAATAAGCGTGATTAATGTAGGTGGGGTTTGTCAAATCTAGTCGTACTACTAAATATAACCTTGCTAGCTCATTACTAATGGTTCGGAAATGTAAGGTCTTTTAAAATATGTTTGCAATACAATAACAAGTGATATTACAATAAAACTAAAACCAACTAAAATAATGTTTCATGTTTATCTCTCAAAAGGAAAGTAAGTAAAACAACGGTTGTAAAAACTCACCACATGTTGTATAAAAAAGTACAGCGAATGCTGAGTGTAAACCGTTGGTCAGTGAGTGTGTGTACATAATAGTCTATATGAACCTGTTTTTGTCAAAACAATATAAACTGTTAGTTTATTTGTGAAAATCTTAACACGTTTGAAAATTTTGACTTTTTGACTAAAATTGACTTTTGTTAACCAAAGTTGAGTAGTTTGACCCAACGACCCATTGGTAACTCAATTAAGTGAAGCATGTATAGTGATACCCAAATAGTCCAAATATTGTTTCACATAAAGCTTCATGTCAAAAATTTACATTTAGAAAGTTTCTATTTTTGTAAAGTATTACTTTGTTACATATGTGTAATCCATATTCACAACTAAGTAGTAAACATAACAAACATATCAATTACATAAGTAATCCACCTTACATTCAACCATAGCATGTCAACATAATCTAGGACAATATCATATGCAAAGTTTCCTAATATAGAACCATAGAACACAAATTTCACATATTACATTACAATCACCTATCATGTTCCTATGGTTAATACAATCCCAAATCAATATACATTGTCATACACAAAACACATCATCATACATAACATCATGTTACTAAAGTTACCATAATAGCAAAGTATGAGCATTCGAGACTGTAACACCCGTATTTTTTTTTAAAGAAATAAAAGAATAAAAGAGAAAGAAAAAGAAGGAAATGAAAGTCAACTTAAAGTGGAAGGGTTAAAAGTGTCAAAAGTACAAAGATTATATTTATTTTGTACAAAAAGGTGGCATGACCGCCCATGTTGTCTGCACATCCTTTCCATTCGATTTTTTTAGAGTAAAGAAAGAAGAGAAGCTTCGGGTTCGAGAAAGAAATTCAATCAGGATTCAGATTTAAGGTAAAGTTTAGTGTTTTTAAGCCGTTCTTGGCTAAATTAGCCTCGGTTATATGTTCTTATGTGCATATGTGCTCGGGTGTGTGTGTTTGGTGTTGTTTTTAGGCGTGTGAACTCATTGCAAGCGGGTT
>BJCO01827935.1:0-14214 GCA_018326465.1 Flaveria floridana | reverse complement strand
AGTACATCTCAATGTCCAAGCTCAAAGGATGAGCAAGATCAAATGAAGGACATCCCATATGCGTCTGCTATAGGATCCATCATGTATGCGATGATGTGCACTTGACCGGACGTGTCATGCACGTTAAGCATGACAAGCAGATATCAACAGAATCCAGGTAATAGCCATTGGATGGCTGTTAAAAGTATATTGAAATACCTTAGGAGGACTAAGGATATGTTTCTAATATACGGATCTGATGAAGAGGAGCTCGATGTAAAGGGTTACACGGACGCAAGTTTCCCAACTGATCGAGATGATTCTCGATCACAGTCGGGGTATGTCTTCATTATGAATGGAGGAGCAGTGTCCTGGAAGAGTTTAAAACAAAACGTGGTAGCATTGTCCACTACAGAATCCGAATACATAGCCTCCTCATTAGCAGCTCAGGAAGCTGCATGGATAAAGAAATTTATCACCGACGTAGGGGTGGTCTCTACCATTGAAGACCCCCTAGAAATCTTTTGTGATAACGAGGGTGCGATTACACAAATCAAGGAACCCCGTGCACATCAAAAGACTAGACATATTGAGCGGAGATTCAACTACATAAGGGGTGAAGTTGAAAAGGGAAAGATATGTATTCGTAAAGTTCACACTGATCAAAACTTTGCGGATCCACTCACGAAGCTCTTTGAAAGGGCAAAGCATGAAGGTCATACTTGTGCCTTAGGACTTTGATATTCTAGTGATTGGAATTGACCAGTTTAGTATTTAAAAGCTTGGAACAATGTAATATTTAACTCTTTCATATATATTTATGACATTTTGAGTTATTTTCATTTTAGCATATATACATCCATGAATATGTTTATTATTCTAAATGTCCGTAGTCGGTCATGTTTGTGGGAGCAAATATGAACGTAAGACTATTATGAACATGGATTGGTGGATATTCATAAGGCATGAATATAGAGCAATTGGTTGCTGCCAAGGTTCATAGATATTTGTGGGATACGAATATTGGACTGACCCGCGTCTCAAATTTTACTACATGGAATCTCCTAGATTGATCATAAGTAAATTTGAGTAAAGGCGAATATCATTTGGAATCCTCCAATCTGAGATACATATTGGGTTTTGATATTTACCAAAGTGTTATACGTTGAGCTAGTTCTTCACTGCTCTAAAATAATGGGCAGTATATAAGGCTAAGTTCATGTGTGACACGAGGTGATTATGAGAAACGTATCTAGTCAAGATGGAATTTGTTCCTCTTATTCATTGAGAGCAAGATGTCTAAGGCCTGATTAAGTTAAATCAACAAGGAATGATCATTCTATGTCCTTGGATTTAACATGACATCTGTAACAAAAGGATAAATGCTTGATTGACCTAAATCTTTTCAAGTTGGATGCTTGAAGAAGATGATGTTATTGAATGGCTTTTAGTCATGCGTATTAAGGGTAGTAAACCGTTGTTAGGCGGTATTTACTACTTACATCAATCTTCTATGAATCTTGAGCAAGTGGGAGATTGTTGGATTCTTTATGCCTAAGACACATAGAACATTGATGTGGTTAGTACGTCATGATCCAAGTCGGGTCATACCCAATAACAAGCTTAGCAAACACCAATTACTATTTAATTGATGATATGATCATGCAATGAAATAATTACACCAATTTAGAAAATTGGTTTTCTAAATAACTTGCATATGAGATAGAACAACTTATAGGGATATTTTGTTCAAGGGTATTATTTGTAATGTTATTTAAATTGGTTAAGTAACATCAAATAATAAAGTGTGTAAGAGTTATAAAATTAAAAGGTTAATTTTTTAACTTAACTAGTGACAAGTTAAATAAAATGTTTAATGAAATTTATGGGGGAAAACCCCTTTTGAAAGCCAATTTTCAACAGCCCCTTTATGGGTGGGGTTTTCTTGGTCTTGAAACTTGTTACTCTTGAATACACACACACTCAACTTCTCTCTCTCTCTCATACATGAAAAGGACCACAAAGAATATTTTTCTCTCTACGTTCTTGAAGAAAATCAAAGCTGAAAATCGGATTTCCAGCCTTTGTTGGTCGTTTTTGGTGTCAAAATCCTAGCAAAAGGGTGCTTGCTTGAGGCTTGTGGGTATGGAAGCTTGAGGACACCTATGCTTGGTGTTTTGGTCGTTCAAGGACATCTCCATCTTCAACAAATATCATGTTTTTGATAGCTCTACAAAGGTTGTAACTTTTTTGTGTTTTTGGTTGTTTTATTCTTCTTAATAGCTTGTTTATACACATATAAATGATCCTATGTTCTTGGGTTTGTTAAAATTAAGTTATGTGCCTTAATTTTAAGATTATAAAAAATGATGTTAAGGTTCTATTCCACTGTGTTTTCAAGCTTAAATAGTTAAACTACTTTGATAATGTGTACAACAAACCCATCAAACTAATCACCAACAAGTACTGCCCGATCAATCAGCTAGAGAAACTGGAGGCCGAATTCCTGAGTTTGGAGATGAAATGCCCAAACTACACCGAATACATCAACTGATTCCTGGCATTGTCCCGACTGGTACCACACTTGGTGATGCTAGAATCCAAGGGTGTAGCCCGTTTCATCTGGGGATTACACCCTAGGGTTAGAGGCGTGGTTCGATCTTCCCGGCCTGCTACCCTACAAGCTGCAGTCGACTTTACCAGTAGTCTGACCGACGACCTAGTTAGAGCTGGTTGGACTGAGCATGGGAGAAACGTGGATTAAAAGAAGGCGGTGGAATTGAAAAGGAAGTGGTTTGAGGGCAGGAAGACGATCGGTAGCAGTGGCAGCTTAAGCAAAAGGTCTAGTGAAGAGGCGAGAAGAAATGACCATGGTACAAAGGCTAGGAGATTGTATTTAGGAACAAGCCTCTTCTGCAACAAATTCAAGCGTCATCATCAAGTGGAGTGCAACCCCATGCCTTGTTTTCGACACAAGAGATCTGGCCATCTAATTAAAGATTGTACATATGCGCCTGGTAAACAATGCTATGAGTGTGGGGATCCAGGGCACATGAGTAATAAGTGTCCTAAACTGGGGAGAGATAAAGATGGTAGGCCCAACAAGCCTAAGGGGAGAGCATTTGTGATGGATCCAGCTGGCGCCCGTAAGGAGTCTGATGTGGTTAACGGTACGTTCTTTATAAACAACCATCCTGCTACCATTCTATTTGATACTAGAGCAACTGCTAGTTTTCTCTCTAGTACTTTTAGGCCTTTGATTGACATGAGTACATGCATCCTGACTGATACGTTTACCGTAGATTTAGCTGACGGTAACATCTTAGAAACTAAGTCATCAAAGATTGCTTAATGAATCTTGAAGGAAGTACATTTAAGATAAACCTGATGCCTATTAAACTAGGAGGATTTGATGTGGTTGTTGGTATGGATTGGCTGTCTAGACATAGAGTCGAAATCGTATGTGATGAACGCCTACTTAAGATACCTTTGAGCGATGGGAAGGTGTTAGTGGTCCATGGTGAAAGAAGTAACATGCTATAGCCTATGATATCCCATTTAAAAGCTACCAAGAGTCTTATGAAGGGAAGCCCAGTTTTCATAGTCTATTTGATGAAGACTAAAGAGGACAAGGAGATTGAAGATATTCCAGTAGTTTCTGAATATCCGGAAGTGTTTCCTGAAGACTTACCCGGACTTCCCCCGAATCGACAAGTTGAGTTCAAGATAGATATACTGGCTGGTGCTGCACCAGTGGCCAAGGCACCGTACCGACTCGCCCCCTGAGATGAAGGAACTAGTGTTGCAAATTCAAGAACTACTTACAAGGGATTCATACATCCAAGTGTTTCTCCATGGGGTGCCCCGATGCTATTTGTGAAAAAGAAAGATGGAACCCTACGTATGTGCATTGATTACAGAGAACTGAACAAGCTGACAATAAAAAACCGATACCCTTTTCCAAGAATAGATGACCTATTCGATCAAATGCAAGGAGTAAGTTATTTCTCCAAAATAGATTTAAGGTTAGGGTACCATCAGCTAAAGATAAGAGAAGAAGACATACCCAAAATGGCCTTTCAAACCAGATATGGACATTATGAGTATCTAGTCATGCCCTTTGGACTGACTAATGCACCAGTAGCATTCATGGATCTCATGAACCGCGCATGTCGCCCATATCTTGACAAGTTTGTAATCGTGTTCATCGATTACATCCTGATCTACTCCCGTAGCAAGGAAGAGCACGAGAAACACCTCAGACTGATTCTTGAGTTACTCACGAATGAGCAACTGTATGCCAAGTTCTCTAAATATGAATTCTGGATGTGAGAGATCCAATTTTTAGGGGATGTGGTAAATGAAAATGGGAATCAAGTTGACCCTTCCAAGATTGAGGCTATAAAAAACTGGAAAATTCCTGAAACTCCCACTCATATAAGGCAATTCCTTGGATTGGCCAGGTACTACCGACGGTTTATAAAGGACTTCTCGCGCATTGTGTAACCCTTGACCGTATTGACTAAGAAGAGCACAACCTTTGTGTAGGAACAAAAGCAAAATGAAGCGTTCGAAATGCTTAAGGAGAAATTGTGTAGTGCACCTGTCCTCGCCCTCCCAGAAAGAGTCGAAGATTTCGTAGTCTATTTTGACGCTTCGCGTCAAGGGCTGGGATGTGTACTAATGCAATGCAACAAGGTGATTGCTTATGCATCTAGACTACTGAACGATCATGAGGAAAACTATACGACGCACGATAATGAATTGGGCGCCGTGGTGTTTGCACTTAAAATGTAGAGGCATTATCTCTATGGCACGAAGTGCATTATCTACACTGACCACAGAAGTTTGCAACACATTCTGGATCAGAAGATGCTAAACATGCACCAGAGAAGATGGGTTGAGCCATTGAATGATTACGAATGCAAAATCCGCTACCATCCTGGCAAGGCCAACGTGGTGGCAGATGCGTTGAGCAGGAAAGAAAGAGAAAGAGCCCTTTGCGTCCGTGCCTTAAGGATGAGTGTGTACACCGACCTTATCGCAAGGCTGAAAGAAGCTCAAGGTGAAGCATTAAAGGAAGAGAATTTAGCAGAGGAAGCGTTAACAGGACTGGAGAAGCAATTAGAGATTAATGGCGATGGTATATATAAATATGAAGGGAGAACGTGGGTACCGAAGTACGGGTGAATTAGAGAGGTAATCCTCGACGAAGCCCACAAATCTAGGTACTCGGTTCACCCTGGAAGCGACAAAATGTACCAGGACCTAAAGGCACTTTTCTGGTGGACTGAAATCAAGAAATAAATCACTGTTTATGTCGGAAAATGTCTAACCTGTGTCATGGTAAAAGCTGAAAATCAAAAACCGTCAAGAATGTTGCAACAGCCCGAAATCCCATAATAGAAATGGGATGAATGTCATGATGGATTTGGTGACAAAATTACCCAAAATGTTTACAGGTCATGATGCTATTTGGGTAATGGTGTATAGGCTAACTAAATCAGCTCACTTCTTACCGATTCGAGAAGACTACGACCTGAAGAAGCTGGCTCAACTGTACATCGATGAAATAGTGACCTGGAATGGTGTGCCACTATCAATTATCTCTGACCGTGATAGCCATTTCATTTCTCGTTTCTGGAGATCACTCCAGCAAGCTTTAGGAACCCGTCTGGATTTAAGCACTGCTTACCACTCATAAACTGACGGTTAGAGTGAAAGAACTATTTAAACTTTGGAGGATATGCTAAGAGCTTGCGTGATTGAGTTTGGTGGGAACTGGGACAACCATCTTCCTTTGGTGGAGTTCTCCTGTAATAACAGTTACCACGCAAGTATCAAGGCAGCTCCGTATTGAGGCTCTGTATGGTAGGAAATGCCGATCACCATTGCGCTGGAATGAGATCGGTGATAGCCAAGTAATGGGACCCGACATCGTGTTGGAGACCACCAAATAAGATTTTCAAAATCAAGGAGCGTCTACGGGCAAACGAAGACCGTTAGAAGAAATACGCTGACAGGAGATGAAAACTATTGGAATTTCAAATAGGTGACAGAGTAATGCTAAAAGTAGCACCATGGAAGGGAACCGTGAGGTTCGGAAAGAGAGGAAAGTTGAGCCCTAGATACATTGGACCATTCGAAATACTTGCAAGAATTGGTCCCGTGGCATACAAATTGAAGCTGCCTTAGAAGTTGAGTTGCATACATGACACCTTCCATGTGTCAAACTTGAAGAAGTGCATGGTAGACAAAATCCTAGAGCTACTGTTGAAAGAAGCAAGAATCAATAACAAGCTGAACTTCATGGAAGAACCTTTGGAAATCACTGACCGGTTGGTCAAGAAACTCTGATGAAGCCGCATACCTAAGGTCAAGATAAGATGGAACTCTAGGCGAGGACCTGAATTCAATTGGGAGTGAGAAGACGAGATGAGAAAGAGTCATCCGCACCTCTTCAAACCCGCCCGTCCTTAATCTAATTGAAGCTAAACTTTCGGGATGAAAATTCCTAAGCGGTGGGAGAATGTGACAACCGACCTCTTGGTCATAATTCTAACCCTAATCTACTTGCATGATTACCCATCTTATTAATAGTAATGTTAGTATCATTCTAATATTATCATTAGTATCAGAATCATCATTTGCTATTAGTACCATTTTTATTATTTTATGTGACTTTTAGTGACTTTTAGCTAGTTCAAGCTTTAGTTTAAAGAAATTTAGTGATCCGGGAAAGTCAATTAGTCACCCTTGCAAAGAAATCAAAACATTGTTGAAACAATTAAAAACGTATGCTTATTTAAACACCTAAAACTTTCGGTTAATGCATGCATGACCATGCACAAAATACATCAACTAACTAAAACATACCACCTAAAATACTACACTACACTATAAAAAATAACACTACATATTATCAAACGTTAATAAAAATCCAAATTAAAACACCCACTACCCTCCAAAACTCAGCCTCCCCCCTCTCCACCAATCTCCTCCCTTCTACACCACTACACACCACCACACCTCCTCTCCACTCCTCATTCATGCAAAATCAAACACACACACTTCCTCCCAACTCTCTCTCTCTCGAATTCTTTCAGCTGAACACACGCACACATCACGGTTTTGAGCACTCTTGCAGCCCCATATTCGAAGAACAACACCACACCACCTTCGGCCAAGCTCAAAACAAGCAATAAGGAGTCATTTCGTGGACCTTTGGTGCTTGGTTCTTGCAAGATCGAGACTCTCCATCCTTTGAGACTTTCCAGCTCATCTAGTCCCTCTAAACTCACCAAATCGTGAACAACACTAAGAGTAAGCATCATCATACCCGAAACAAGGCATAACTTGTGTTTTCTTCACTTTTCTCTTAAAAACCTTACCATATCTTGTTCTAACAGAAACCTACTGCCACGACCTTGTTCTTGAGGATCTTCTAACATCCTTGAAGGTATCTCACATGATATGATAGTTATTCTATGGGTAGAACACGATTTACACCTTGAAAACCCTCTTTTAGGTGATTTTGGCATCATTGAATCTTATGTCTCGTAACCCACCGAACTCATGCTTGTAATATGCATTTTAATGACTCATGAGACTATTAATAACCTGTTTTGAAAGTTGCAAAACGATTTAGGAATGTTTGAACACAAATAATGATGGTTTACACATGTGTAAATGTCGATTATGGCATAATCTCCATATTGATAACTTGTTGTTGTGTTGAACGGTTTAACCACGAGTTAGGACCATGATTTCAGAAGGTTTTTGGGTAATATTAAGTGTATAATGTATGGTTAATGGATGGAAATAAAAGTCATGGTAAAAGAAGGCATTTTTGGTTATTTTCGGGACCCGAAACATGGTGAAACAACTTAAAAATAAGAGATCTTACACTTTAAAATTTTTAAAGAGAATTTTTGTTGGATCTTATATGCCCAAGACACATACAAGATTGATGTGGTTAGTATGTTATGATCCAAGTCAGGTCATACACAATAACAAGTTATACAAACACAAATGTATATTTATTCGTTGATAAGATCAAACAAATAAATACTGACACCAATTTAGAAAATGGGTTTTCTAAAACGTTACTTTTGTAAAAGAACAACATTATATGGATAATTTGTTCATGAGAAATTGTTTGTTTCATTATTTAAGTTGGTTAAATAAAAACAAATCAAAGTGTGTTATTTTATAAAATTAAAAGAGGTTTTAATTTTATGAAATAAATGGCTAAGAGTGTGATAATTTTATAAAACAAATTAAGGGGGGAAACCCTTTTTGAAAGAAGGGTTCGGCCGCCCCATGTGGGCATTGGGACCATATCTTTTGCCTTGGTCCTTGCAAGACTTGTCTCTGCTCAACACTCTTCCATCACTTCACACCTTTCTCAACACACACACAAGGCAAAAACCTCTCAAAGGAAACACCTAATTTTCGGATTCAAAGAAGAAAGAAGCTGAAAATTCGTTTTCTTGGCAGCTCTTCAAGATCTTCTTGTTTGATTCGGGTTGTTCAAGATAAGGTTGGTTTTGGTGCTCTACTTCCTAACAAGTAGGTGTTTGGAAAGGCTTGTGGGTATCATAACTTGAGGTCTTCTATTTTGAGGGCTGGACATTCAAAGAACAACAACATCTACATCACTTGCCTACTATAACATCTTGTTCTTGAAAGGTAGTTGAAGAACATCCTATGGTTGTTTTTCGTTTTTGATAGCATGTTATTTCATATATATTGATGATCCTTGTTCTTGGGTTTTAGTTTTTGGTTTAAAATGATCAAAATTTCAGATTATTAACCAAATATTTAACTTCATATCCACTGCGTTTTTAGTTTTAATGGTAAACTAGCTTTGATAAACATTGATAAAACCCAACAATTACAGGCTCAAAAAGGGTTAACAAAGTGTTTTAGATCTGATTTGTTGACTAACTGGTCAAAGTACATTTTAAAATGGGATTTTTAACTAAAAACGAGTCGTAACCGGGTAACGTTTGAGGGTAAATCTTGAAAATAAAAAGGTTAAACCAAGAACCTATAAAAATTATAATATTTCAGTAATTTAAAGATTATAAAATCGAAAATAATGAAAAATTGGGCAAACAAGCTTTTAAACCCAGTTAAATTCGAGTCAAAACGCGTTTTAACGGGTTAAAAGTAAAAATGAGGCTTTCAACTATAAGAGGCTAAAATTTCATATTCAACAGATTAGAAACTTATAAAAATGTCCTTAAAATAATATTTAAGGGTCTAATACTCCAAATATGAAAATCCATACTTAACCGTTAAAACCCATCGGTTTTACCGTAACCGGGAACGTAAAACGTAAGAATATTAAACACGGACCTACATTCTGAAAATTCCAAGTTAAACTTAACTTATATGAGTTACTTAACTTCAAGAGCCTGATATTTGGTCATAAAAGTCAATTATGCTAGAAAACAAACTTTAGGGTAGAAATTGTCAATTTTGAAACTTGAGGGACTAAACTGTAAAATTCTACCAAACTCCATAACCGACTCATATGAAGATACTAATCACTTGAACAACTCTAATTAACTTGTATCATTAACTAATGGTGTAAAAATCCTTAATTACATAAGAAACCATGACTTTCCATAAAAGGAAACTTTTCATACAAACCTTAACGAATCAAAGCCGAATCTGACAACCAACTCCTTGGCACACCTAGTACAACTTATATAAGCTTAGAACCAGTAGATTACCACTTAATTTTGATGCTAGGGTGCTAGCCTTGAGACTTCCCCGGCACACGAAGAACATTAGCTTGAATCTTAAGGTGAGTTCTAGTGATCCCCTTTTTACTACTATTTTTGGGATGAAGCATGCTCTGTTATAACTGAACTATATCTATGCTTTACTTGATGTTTGTATGTGGGATATGTGGTTACCTACTGATGCTTATATCATGATCATTAATTCATGTGTGAACCGCCTGTTTTATATGGATAGATCTAATTGGGGAATCCCCCACACACAGTGGCTTCCGTTTAGGAAGGGTACCCCACTGATATCCTGAGGGATCATTTGTGGCATGTGACAGGTTTTTACAAGAAACTATAGTGAACCATCCAGCAGGTATGATACACTAGTTTGGGGCTCAGTTCTTCCTTCTGGATTAACCGGTAAAACATGATTTTGTAGGGTTTTGTAACATGTTTATCAAAGTAAGTTTACCATTTAAACTTCAAAACACAGCGGATATTAGGGTTTAAAATTGTTGTTAACAATCTGAAAATATGAACAATTTTCAACCAAAAACAAAACCCAAGAACAAAGATCATTTATATATATATGAAATGGCATGCTATCAAAAACGAAAATGCAACCATAGGGTGTTCTTGAACTACCTTTCAAGAACAAGATGTTGTAGTAAGGGTGAGATGAAGATGATGATGTTCTTGTATGTGCAGCCCTCAAGGAAGAAAGCCTCAAGCTTGTATACCCACAAGCTCTTCCAAACACCTACTTGCTAGGTAGTATAACACCAAGTCTCTTCTCTTCCTGTAGATCCAAATCTAGCCAAGCCAAAGCTGAATTTTCAGCTTTCAAAATCGATTTTCAGCCAAGTGAAGAAGAGAGAAAAGTTCTTGCTTGTGTGTGTGAGAGAGAAAATTAGATAGAAGAGTACAAGAGAGAGTAAAGTCTTGTGAGAACCAAGACTAAAAGATACTCTCAAAACCCACAAAGGGGCGGCCGAATTCAGCCTTCAAAATGGGTTCCCCCCATTTTGTTAATTTTATAAAAAATTGCACTCTTTAACCATAATTTTTGTAAAATTAAAACCTCTTTTAATTTTATATCACTAACACACTTTTATTTGTCATTATTTAACTAACTTAAATAATGAAACAAATAATTTCTCATGAACAAATTATCTATATAATGTTGTTCTATTACAAAAGCAACGTTTTAGAAAACCCATTTTTCCCTAAATTGGTGTCAATATTTATTTGTATGATCTCATCAACAAATAAATATTTACTGGTGTTTGTTTAGCTTGTTATTGGGTATGACCCGAATTGGATCATAAAGTACTAACCACATCAATCTTGTATGTGTCTTGGGCATACAAGATCCAACAATTATTGTATCGGTCCATGTTCGCTTCACACATGCACCTGTTATTTGTGTAAAGAAGATAGTCATATACTTTGGTTCTTAGGAAAACACAAACCAACTAACAAAACACCTATAAAAATGTAATTTAGTATAATTGAATAATAGTAGATTATGTTTAGATTTAGCATGAATACTTGGCCCTTCTGATGATAATAATGAAATGATTGCACATTTGATTCAACAGCAGAATTTGTGGTAAAGTGTATTACCTGATTTGTAAAAAACAGAATAAGCAAGCTAATCACATATAATATGTGAGTAGGTGAAGACTAACTAACCATAGTCCGAATGTCTATCAAGGTCGATCTCTATAGGGCTTCTGTTGTGTTGCTAATTCTGTTAAGTGATTTACAGGCTAATCTTTCGCTAGTCCTTACTATTTACCAATAATCATACAATGTTAGAAAACAAATTAGTAAAAAAATAAGACTCATTAGAATGGAAAGTGTTTTACCTCCGAGTGTCTCTATTAGTTTGAGTGACTAAATTGTAATTTCTTCTTCCGGCTGATAGTTCTATCCAAATAAGAAACCATCTACATAAGTAAAAAGACTTCTAAACCAAACAGGAGGATCTTCAACAATTATCCTCTTCTTAATATACAATTAACATTGAAATTTTTTTTGTCTTTTTTCAGTCTAAAATTTCACAGCCAACCAAAATAAACCAATGTCATGTTTCTTTAGTTAAACTAAAGTTTTCCTAAAATTTAAAGGTTTGTGGAAAATATTTCTCCCTAAATCTTATGTCTAGCGCCTTATTGAACATAACGTACACTAAAACACACTCATCACAGTCATGGCTTCAGTAAAACTAAAGTTTTCACAAAATTTAAAGGTTTGTGGAAGCTATTTCTCCCTAAATCTCATGTCTAGCGCCTTGTTTACATAATGTACACTAAAACATACTCATCACAGTCATGGCTTCAGTAAAACTAAAGTTTTCCCGAAATTTGAAGGTTTGTGGAAGATATTTCTCCCTAAATCTCATGTCTAATGCTACAAGACCGGTTAAGGGATGGTCAATACAGATCAAATAGAAAATCAAGGATTTGAGAGTTAGGATGCAAAGAACACAAGTAAAGAGATAGAACTTAAGATAATATATATAAGGTTTTCAAGGATGATGTATATTAATCTCAAGTTCTCTTACAAGAGTTACAATTCATAAGAATTAAGTTACACGACATTGAGATACTTTATACTACACCCTACAACCGGCCATATTTGGAAAGCCAGTTGGAACATTCAAAGACAAGAAAGCAATGTAGAGTCAAAAGGCAGATTGACTTTTGACTAGTGACTATGACATGTCATAGCTCACATCCTAATATTATACAAAAAGGATAAAATTACATAAAGTAAAAGTTACAGGCAAAGACCTTAATATGTAGTTACAAAAGCATGGACCTTTTAACCAACTAATGCAAGTTGGTGAGTCTTCAGAGTTGCAGTGGAAAGTTGGTCAGCTTTTGTAAAAGTACATCAGAGAAAAGCATGTTCTTCTAAGTCTTCGGAAGAAATCAGTCTTCACTTCATGTAACACCCGGAAATTTATAAAAGAAAATAAAAGAAGAGTAAAAAGAAGGAAAAGTAAGGGTTGAGGGGTTAAAGTTGTGTAAGAGGCAAACTTTATTATTATTATGTTTAAAAAGGTGGCATGGCCCCCAAAAGCTTTCTCACCAACTGCTATCACCATTTTTAGAGAGAGAGCAAAGTTCCATCGAGTTCTAGTGAGAAGAAGGAGAAGAAGTTGCTTAAAGTAAGTTTTTCTTGTATTTTGCAAGGTTTCCACCGAATTTTCAGCCTTATGACCGAGCCTTATGTGTGTATGTGTGTTTGGTTGTGTGCTTTTGGCATGTTTAGGTGTTAAAACTCTTTGAAAGCTTGAATTGAAGAAGTTTGGTTCAAAGGATATAAAAGGTGAGTTCTAGAACCCCGGTTTTTATGTGTTTATAAACTTCTTTGGGGCTAAAAATGCATGTAAAATGTTTTTACAACTGTTATGTATGTTGACCATATGTATATGTGTATGAATTCTTGTGTGTTATGGTTGTAAGCTAGTTATAGGTGCCTATTATGGTAGATTTAAGTTGTGAACAGGTTAGAGTGAAGATTGGGACTAAAAATAATTTAGAAATATGTTAAACTGTTTGCCATGTGCCCAAATAGGATTCATGCGCCTAAAATTTGACTTAGAAATCTTAAGTGTATCTCATGCGCCCAAATAGTATCCATGCGCCCAAGATATTTGCCAAAATATACTAAGTACTAGCTCATGCACCCAAACAGTATCCCATGCGCGCAACTATTTTGCTCAGGTGCCTAAGTACTAGTCATGCACCTGAACAGTACCCCATGCGCCTAGGATTGGTTCCCAGGAGCCTAAGTGTAGGCTCATGCGCTCACATAGTGTTCATGTGCCCAAGCAGTTCTCATGCGCCTACATAGTGCTCATGCACCTAGAACACTTAGAAAATTTTTTGAAATTTTAGGAAAAGTAGAATTTTAGGGTTTGACCCTGATTTGACTTGTGGCTTATATGGATTATTTTATGCATGTTTTTGGGTTGTTCTTGTGTTCCATATTATATTACTATGAGACTTTACGTGGTGTGTTTATGCTTGTATATGTAAAGTATTATTATTAATCAAGTGAAAGATTAATGTTAATGAAAAGCGGAACATAATGAACGGATGTAAGTCTTGCAAGCAAATTGAATGGAGGTGCACGACCATGTTGTCGTTAGCTCAACTGTATGCGGTTTAGCTAACCCGAAGGATGCACATAGGGTCGATCTTTGAGGTTGACATGACCCTTGTAGCATAACCTAGGTACTGGGTCACACTTCGTGCATAATGTTAGGGGTCTATTTATAGACTTCGGCCCAGTATTAGCTTCGTGCACAATGTTCGGTGTATTGCACATTGGTCAGAAAGGAAAATGAAAGATAATAATGAAAGGAAGAATGAGAAAGATAATGATGATGATAATGAATATTATCTGGATGTACGTATGATGTGTGCTCACATACGAAAGTAATGTATCTTATTCAAGAAGAATATTTTCATATATA
>BJCO01827933.1:1654-13998 GCA_018326465.1 Flaveria floridana | reverse complement strand
AAGCCAAACTTGCCTAAGCTTGGGGATGAACTAAGATTGACTCCGATGAACCTAAAGATCTTTGTAGACTCTGCTGGCTCCAGGCATGATTTCTCATGGAAGATTACATATCTACTAGAGAGCATGTATACAGAAGAGTGGTGGAATTATATCAAGACTCTAATCCCTCTAGAGGAAAAGAGAGCAGCTAAAACTGGGGGAAACGTGGAAGAGATCAGATTAAGGAAAAAGTATACAAAGGAATTTGATATGACCTTTGACGAACAACTAGATGAGATTAAGGAAGAAATGAGAAACAAGAGGAAGAAGAAGAGTGCTGAGAAAACAAGTAGAGTTGATTCCCCGATGCGGGTCTGAGACCACGTTTATAGGAGCAGGCGAGAGGCCAAGGAGAGATACGAGATCAGAGTTTCATGAGAATGTGATCAGAAATGTTAACATATCCTTATCAAATGTGCTAAGCATGATTAACACCAATATTAACTCAGAGGAGTGAGAGAAAGTGAGAGATTTGGAGATTGAGTAGATGAAGAAGGTGATACTGAGCTAACAAGATCTAATCAGAAGGTTGTTAGAGGAAGTAAGTGATTTGAGGAGAGCTGTAGGTGTTGATAATGTATAGAGTGCCGAGCAAATCAGGGACATCACTGACACATAAAAGTTCCCTTTTATTCATAAAACATCTGGTGTTAGTGCTAGTGGTGCCGGAACCTCTAGAGCTGGTGGAAGTGGTGCAGGAGGTAATGAAGCTGGTGGTGGTGTTGCAAGAGTTAGTGGTGAAGGAGTAGGTGTAGGAAAACATGCTGAAAAAGTATTTAAAGCTAGATTCATTAATATGGGATTTGACATAGATATTGATCTTACAGGAGATGATGTGATAAGGAATAAGGTTCAAGTAGGAGAGAAAGGGCAAACTGAGTTAAATTTAGTTGATGAGAAGGAAGATGTGGAGTAGTAGTTAGTGGACTATGATTCTAAGCTCGAGTTTTACATAGCTGATGAGAGGCCAATGAATTATGTGGCTCAAAGGAGTTCAATCGAAGGAGATGTGTTTGAGTTGAACAAGGAGGACCGGTTTACTAAGAAGGATGAACTAGAGAAGATAACCCCTCTGTTTTAGAAAATTAAAGAACCAGGAAGGAAGGAGTCAGATAAGAAGATTGTGAGTTGGAAGTACAACTCAAAGCTAAAAATGCTTATGATTAAAAGACGTGAAGCTAGGATCAATTATTCGCATAAAAGGAAGGCATTTAAGATCCTACCTAAGTAGGATTTGAGGAGATTGGCAGAGATTCCCCTTCTAGATTCAGCTTTGAGTGAACGTGCTACATTGTTAGAGAATGAGATCCATCAGGGCGTAAAGGACAACTTTGAAGCATTTGGATATATGAAGCCAGAGAAGAGACAATCAAACAAGGATCTAGATTGGGTGACCGCGAAAAGAAAGATTTTATTGAAGCTAAAGCCTACAAAGACCGTCAACCGAGTGAGGATACCTGATCAACAGCCATCAAGACTGCAAAAATTCAAGAAATGGTTCTATGACAACCAAACTGGAGAAGCAGTAGTGCGTGTAAAGATCGGAGATAAGATAAGGTTGTTTGATCCGATGGAGTATTCTCATTCAGTGATAAGGATCTAAAAGTTTTGTGCGAAAACTAGATCAAATTCGGAGCTGGAGAAGAGAAAAAGACAGAAGTAAGCCTGTTTGAGCGGGTAGCAAACAAGGCTAGGGGCTTGAGATTAGAAATCAATCAGCTTAAGAATATCATACAAGAACACGAGGATCTGGAGGCGGAAGTTGGAGATTTGTTTCAACTGATGGAGAGAGCAAAGGGCGGAGCTGATCTAGAGGACTCGGCAGGTAAATAACCCCTTAGGGGGAGTATTGATGATCAAAAATAGGGTGGTATTCACATTTCCATTTGTCTTTGTTTAGTTATAGTTTATGATACTTATATATTAATGTAATAGGATCTAGTTTACTTTTGTCTTCTTTTATATTTTGTGGCATGCGAACTGTATTTCGGTAGTTTCTCATGCCATGGTGCATACAGTTTCGCAGCATGCGAAACTGTATGCGAAAATAGATCATGTATATATATGTATCTTTGTTCTTAATTATGCAGCTCTTATAACTTTATTGATTATTAGTGATTAAGTTCATTCTTTGTTTTTGTTTTGCTAGGAGCTTATATTTCATACATTTGATTATTATTCTTCTTTATCTTCATAAATTCTTCTTCAAATGGGTCTTATGTTTGATTGGTGTTCGTATTTCACCATTACATGGTCCACAAGCTATTAGACTTAGTGATATTTTGTGGATTTCAGTGTTGAATCTTAATCAAGATCACATTCAAACGATCACTTGGACCAACAGTGATGTGTCTTTCCTCTGACATAAAAGAATGTGCCATGTAAACTTTAAAAACATGAATAAATTAATTAAGAATGATTTGGTAACCGGAATGCTAAAGAAAGAGTTTATAGGTGATGACCACTGTGTTTTATGCCTGAAAGGGAGGCAACACAAAGTGTCTCACAAGCCAAAGGAAAGAAACTCTATTACTACTCTCCTACACATATGGATCTTTTTGGCCCCACCAGTGTAATGAGTCTAGGAAGGACCTTTTATTGTTTGGTGATCACAGATGATTTAATAAGATTCACTTGGGTCTTCTTCCTTAGATCTAAGGATGAGACTCTTGAGATCTTGAAAATTTTCATTCTAAAAATTTAGAATCAATGTGATTACAAGGTCAAGACCATAAGATATGATCAAAGACTTAATTCAAGAACCAATTCCTTGATGCATTTTGTGATGAAAAGGGTATTACAAGATAATATGGTGCTCCTAGGACTCATTAATAAAATGGTGATGCTGAGAGGAGAAATAAGACACTTATGGAGGCTCCAAGAACCATGTTATCTGACTCTAAACTACCTATCACCTTCTGGGCAGAGGCAATCAACGCTGCCTACTATGTCTAGAACACAGTTTTAGTAGCTAAGACTTATGGTACGACCCCTTATGAACTATGGCATAAAAAGAGACCTTTCATTGGTTTCTTCAGATCATTTGGATGTCCTTGCACCATCTTGAATACTAAAATCAAATAGCCAAATTTTCTAAGAAGTCAGATGATCGACACTTTATTGGATACTCTTCCCAAGCTAAGTCTTATAAAGTATACAATCTCAGAACTAGAGTAGTTAAGGAGTCGGCAAATGTGACTTTCAATGAGCACACTCCTAGTGTGAAAGGTTCTGGTCCTGATTGGCTCTTTGATCTTGATTTAGTTACCAACTGTTTTAACAATTCTTGTGAGAATGTTTCAGGCTATACAGGTAACTTATCAATAATAGATCATGATCCAAGATTTCAGCTGAGAAGACCAAGTAAGAACACTACTTCAGCTCCAATGGTAACTAACCCTACTAATGGAGTTCTAATCAGTACAACCATGATAAATTTAGCTGATACATCTGAGGTGCCTGTAAATTCTAGCTTAGAGGCACATAACTCAAATGAAGGAGCTTCAAATGTAAGAGAAAATGATAGTGGTGATAGTGATCAAGAATTTCTTGATGCTGATAACCACTCCATAGATGACAACATTAATGATTTCACACACTTATTGGATCAAACTTCTCTTTATAGGTGTGCTGATGTGGTGTGTGACACTCTAATGCCAGATCTAAATTTTACAAATTTGGATTTGTCAAATCAACTTATTGGGATTCCTCAAGTCAGGATTTACAAGTCACACCCACCACAAACATCATTGGAGGTGTTGACACTAGGATGAGAACAAGGGGGCAAAACCATGACAAAAATGTTTGTTTATACTCTTGTTTCTTATCCTAGATAGAGACAAAGAAGGTTAAAGAGGATTTAAAGGATAGAAGTTTGGTTGAAGCAATGTAGGAGGAACTACTACAATTCGAAAGGCCAAATTTTTGGAACCTATGTCATCTTCCTTAAAGGAAGACTACTATAGGAACCAAGTGGGTGTTCAGAAACAAGAAGGATGATAGAGGATTTGTCATCAAAAACAACGCCAAACTAGTTGTTTAAGGGTACAAACAAGAAGAGTGGGTTGTCTACATATATGTTTTTGCTCATGTGGCAAGACTTGAAGCTGTTACAATATTCCTTGATTTTGTTGTTTTCAAGAACTTCATAGTCTACCAACTTGATGTCAACTGTGTATTTTTATATGGGGTGATTGATGAGGAGATGTATGTCAAACAACCACCTGGCTTTACAGATCCAGATGATCCTGATTATGTCTGCAAGCTTGATAAAGCTCTCTATGGGCTGCACAAAGCTTCAAGGAAGTGGTATGAGACACTATCTTAGTATCTCTACCAACATGGCTACAAAAAAGGTACTATAGATGGAACTCTCTTCTACAAAGGCACAGGAAATGACTTAATGTGGGTTCAAGTTTATGTGGATGACACTATCTTTGGTTCAACTAATCCAAAGCTCTATAAAAACTTTAAGAAGCTTATAAAGAATATATTTAAAATAAGTGCCATAGGGGAACTCAATTTCTTTCTAGGAATTCAAGTGAAGCAAGTTAACAATGCTATCTTCATAAGTCAGTCAAAGTATATACAAGACATACTTACAAGACTCAAAATGACCGAATGCAAGGTTGCAAAGAAACCCATAGCTAGAAACCACTCCCTTGGACCTGATCTTGAGGGGGAGTGTGTGGATGAACATCTTCATAGAGCTATGATTGGGTCTCTTATGTACCTTACAGGCAGCAGGCCTGATATCATATTTACTACATGCATTTGTGCAAGATATCAAGCCTACCCTAAGATGTCACACCTGGTTGCTGTCAAGAGGATTCTTAGATATCTCAAAGGGGCTCCAACATTAGGCCTTTGGTATTCAAAGAATTCTGAATTTAATCTATATGCCTATATAGATAGTCACTATGGTGGCTTCAACATGATTGTAAAGTCTACATCTGGAGGATGTAAATTTTTTGGTGGAAGGATAGTCTTATGGCAATGCAAGAAACAATCTTGTGTGTATATATTAACTGCTGAAGCTAAATACATTGCTACTGCTAGCTATTGTACTCAAGTGCTTTGGATTTAAAATCAGATGTTGTACTATGGATTCAACATCAAGGAGACTCCAATTCATATAGATAACAACAGTGCTATCTCTATCATAGAGAATCCTGTGCAGCACTCAAGGACAAACCATGTCAATACCGGGTATCATTTGATTAGAGATAATTTTGAAAAAGGATTGATAAAACTAGTCAAAGTTAACACAAATGAACAATATGTTGATCTATTTGCAAAACCAATTGATGAATAGAGATTTAAATGTCTTGTATCAGCTATTGGGATAATTAATTTTAAGTAGATTTTTACTGAAATAAACTTAAGATTATTTTTCAAATATGTGTGTCCTAAGTTGTCTATATCATTATCTATATAAGCCCAATTTACTTTGGAAGAAAGTTTTTTCAAATGATATTCCTTAAAATTTTGGAAATTTTTAAACATATTATATTTCAAAAGACATTAACATTGTCTTCAGAAGAATATTAAATATTCAAATCAAATAACTGGGTATTAGAAGTTAACCTTGGGAAGAAATTTTGATATATCTTCCGAAGCAAAAATATGCTTCTAAGTACTTATATGATTTTGAAGGTCAATTTTCTTCCGAAAATAATTAAGGCTCGAAACATTTTTTCTCTTAAAAGTAAAACTTTCAGTCTTTAATCTCTTCCGAAACCAAATATGCTTCATAAGAGAAAATACTTTAAGTATTTATCTTCCGAAGAAAATTTTCATAAAGCTCAAGAATATCTTCAGAAATGAAATTTGTTTCTGAAGTTTTTATAAAACTTCTGAAGACAAATTACCTTCGGAAGATTTTCGACTTACAAGAAACTACCTTTTTGGGCGCTTTTTCAGAGGTGGGACCAACATCCAGATTTCAATATTTATCCTTTTGCAATAACTTTGTCTCAAACTCATTTCCTTTATATACACTCAATGGTTCCCCCTCTTTCACTATCTTTTTCATCTGCAAATTCTCTAACCTAAATTCACTCACAAACCCTCTTTGTTTTTATCTTCTTTCACCGTAAAAAATAGCCAACCTTGATCGCAGAAACCAACCCGATTTTTCCATGCACTTACACATGCCACACAATCAAGTTGCTTTGTTGACCTATAAGAAAGATCCTGGTTTCTTAGAGGTTTGCCGATTTCTAACTCTGTCAAACTACTCACCTCCCTCACCACAGATCCTCCACTCTATGAGGATCTACTATTGGAATTATAGAGAACATGTCAAGAGGTCACCATGGATGGAGAGAATGGACTGTATTCCACAGTGCGAGGGAGGATAATCTTCATCACTCCAGCCTCTATAAAACACATATTTGAGGCTGGATGATGTAGAAGGTGATTTCTCCTTCCTTAAGTCTGTTATCAACCACTCCTTTAGACAAAATGGGATATGAAGGTGATTACTCCGTAAGAACCTTCAGAAAGGGAAAGGTCTCCTCCCAATGGAAGTACCTCCTTTGTGTTATCATCCATAGTTTATCCATCAAGCATGGAGGATGGGACCAAATTCCTGAAAATCTTTCCTATATAGTCCATAGAATGGTTAAGGGGTCAAGTTCAAGTATTCTCAATTTGTATACGCTAATTTACTTCCAAACTTGGACTCCTTGTAATATTACATGTTCCCAAGATCAGTCCACCACATTCTTAACAGTGAACTGGGCTCACAGTTAAAGGGAATAAGTAATGTTCTAAAATTGGGACAGATGATGCCCAACATCTTTAAACTATGAGGAAGCCAACTATTGGTTTCTCAATGGTAGAAATAGCCCTTGTCCTAAAATTGTTAGAGCTCATTGCTTAAGGTGACAACCTAGCAGCACTAGGTAGTGTTGAACCCACACCTTTTACTTCTCAACCACCCACACAGCCTCAAATAACCATCACCTACACTAGAAAATCCAAACAAACCCCTACACAAGCTACTCAGCTTATGCAGTCCCCCATATCACCACCTATGCAGGAGGAAGTGCACATTGTAGCTCCCACTTCTCCCGAGTAGCAAACCACTCCCATCTCACCAATAATCAGTGCTGAGATTTCTCATGCTCAGCCTGATAAGTTCACAACCCCAACAGCCTTAAGCCTTCACTTAGAGTCTCAAAACTCTAGTGACCAACCTTCTGGGGAAAGTTACCATCCCAACCTCTAGATCTAAATCAACCCATTCCTAACCTAGAGTTCTATGACGATAAATACCTGGGCTTTGGTGAGTACCATGAGTCTCTCTTCTTTGCCCCTGCTCAAGTAGAGATAAATACTACTGCCTCTCTATGTCTAGCCCACATCACCCACCTATAATTGATTTGGATCTTCCTGAACAAGTTCAGGATATCCATATGCAAGACCCTCTCACTTTAGCAAGTGACTACATCGTTAAGACCTCAACCATGGCAATCCAACCCGTTGACACTTCAACTAAAGCTATCTTGGTGCAAGGGAAATCAAACAACCAAGAACAAAGAGCAGGTGATGAGGAGGAAGACCTTGGTCCAATTCTCTCATCCCCCCATGATTCTTCTGATGAAGATGAGGGGAATCTGAAACTAAAGGCGTAACAACTGACCAAAACATGAAGGTATTTAGTATCAAAGGTTGGTCACCTGGAATCTAAGGTGACTACCTTACAATGATGGGCCAATGACCAGTAACTTGAGATCACTGATCTCAAGGGCAAGTTAGCTGAGAGACCATTAAGAAGAACTCAGTCAAGTCCACAAGAACCTATGGATGTGGTGGACCTAACCTCCTACTCACCTTTGTAAGAGGGTGATGCTACCAAAAAGGGGGAGAAAGTCCCAGCAATCATAGAACCTAGGAGTTACTCTCAAAGTATGAACATTAAAGACTTACCAACCTCACTTGCAAATGTCAATACTCAATAACCTACTCAAGTCCATATTGTTATGGAATCACTCACACAAAGCTTGATTGAGTAGGGTATACCAAAGGCTATGCCAACCCCCATCTCATCCCACTAAGAATCCAGTTGTAGGATGGTGGTATGACACAAATAGAAGAGCCTTGGTAATCTCTAGATCTCAGGGGTAACAAAAAGTTTTCAACTTTTCCACCCTAGGATCTTGTTGATCTTCCACTTGCCGATCAAAGTCAAATAGGCAAGTTGAAACATTAGTTGATATGATACAATAAAAAGTTTTTGAAGAGTTTAGAATGAGATCCAGACTATATAGATAGAGGCTAGCAGGCAAGACTGTTAGTCAGCTAGATGCTGAGGTGGACCCTAAGACTAGCTTCAAATGGGAAATCTTGACCGAAAACCCAGTAGTTGAGCTTGTGAACCTTGAGACAAGAATCTCTTCTCAATACCTATTACCCTTAGAGAGACACCAGTTGGTAAATGTGCTTCACAACCTCTCTTTGACCAGAGGTTGACTGCTGAACAAAGCAATGAAGGCCAAAGCTCTCTCCACCCTAACTCACCAAGGACTGTGAGTGACAAAGGAAAAAGGAAACTGACTACTGAGGAGATTGAGGAGGAGAGAGAGAGGAAGAGTAAGCTAAGGGGAGAGAGTTCAAGTAGGTCCCTAGGCTTCATGAAAGCTGTAATCAGGGTTGCCCCCAGGCCAAACACTCAAGATATTGAGTTGAGGGCAGCCAGACTACACTACTTGGAGATCGAGAACTACAACATAGATAAACCCATCTCTCTTCGTTTAGAGGAACTTAATGAACTGGCAGGCACAAAGCTGTTAAAGGAGAGCAAGGAGGTAGAGTATGCGGAATTGGTCCTCAAAATCAAAAAAGAAAGAAAACATAAAATGCTCTATAAACATGCTCCGGCCCTCTCCCTAGTTCAAGAAATCCCTAAGACAGAGGTTGTGGCAACTAAACAATCTCAGGTAGACAAGGAAGCAGATAGACATATGATGATCACCTACTTGAGTGCTACATGCCTCTATTAAGCATCTGTACTTCTTCCATTATCATATGAATATGTTGAATTCGAGTACCTTAGGCAGCTTGTGCTACGAGTCATTAAAGAACAAAAAGCTGGTAAGAGAAAGATGAGGGAAGAAGCTGCAAAGGGCAAGAGCCATCATCCCAAAGAGCCAAAAGAAGTCAGCTGATAGTCAAAGGATGATGAGCTTCTTGAAGCTATATGGGTTCTCCGGAAGGAGGCTTGGTCCAATGTCTATATCTACTATTGATAAGCACATTACAATGATCAAGCTAAATATTAAAATGGGAGAGATTATTAACTTGCATTCCCACCAAGTCAAGCCCAAGTTAAGGTCAATGTTGAACCCCAAAAGACAACAACACCTGGACCTAGAGCTGAATCACAGCTAACTTCATCTTCTAGTCTACAGCAGGGTCTTGATCCCTCTCCTTCTGAACCTATGAGGGAAGAGGACCCAATTGAAAAAGACACAACATAACAACCTGGTACTGAAGGTCAGTCTTCTCAGTTAAAGTCTTCAAATATGAAGAAAAGGATGGCTATAAGGAGGGACACTAAGAAAATAAGAAGTCTAAGGCATCCAACTCTACACCTCAGGATGAGTCAGAGCATCTTGAGGTAGCTCAAGAAGAGACTGCTCAACCAACTTCAACTCAAGTAGAGCCTCTTACATATGGAAGACCCATCTTGTTATGGACTTTTGTTGCAAATCTATGTCATCAGAGATCAATAAGGTCAAGAGACTAAGGGATCCTGACAAGTTGATGAAGAAAGGAATGGCCTTGATCCTGATGAGTACCATCAATACCTGAGTATCCTTCTTTGTTTTGGTAGCATCAACCTATAGGGAGTTTGTTAGGTTATACTTGAAAGGCTGATGCAACTAAAGGAGCCAAAGAGCTTCCACCATGCATGCATGATTTATAAAGTAGAAATTATTTTGTAAGTTTTACACTCTTTATACAAAATATTCTATGTGTAAAATCTTCCGAAGCCAAAGTCCAAATCTACCGAAGCCAAATATAAAGTCTTCCAAAGCTTCAAAGACAAATTTTTTCGAGTCTAAAAGAATGAAGACTGATTTCTTTCAAATACAGAGAAAACAATCTTTCTCTGATCAACTTTTTTATAAAGCTGATGAACTTTCCGCTATCACTCTGAAGATTCACCAACTTATACAAGTTGGTGAAAAGGTCCATGCTTTAGTAAACTATAGATTTTGGTCTGGGCCTGTAACTTTCTACTGTTGTACCTTTTATCCTTATTGTAATTGATTAGAATATGATCTAGGTCATGTCATAGTCACAAGTCAAAATGTAAGGCCCCGTCCCCGGAGGCTTCATAGTTGGTCAATCATAGCACTAAACATATATAATAATATACATTTCATGAAAACATTGCAGCGGAATTACTTTAACAAAAGCCATTCATTTCATTAATAATTATTATTGTTATGCAACACAACATTGTTAAGTTACAACACAAAAATAATTGAATTACAACACAACAATAATAATATGCGTGAATGGATGCCAGTCTTGCCCTGCCGAGTAGTCTCCCCGTGTGCCATACTCAGCAACATTACCAGCCAACTGAAAATGCATAAAAGTCAGCGTTGCTAAGTGAGTTCTAGTTTTAAAGTGCTAAAATACTATATACAGTTCCTATATGAAAATACTCTTTCCAACAAAATACTTTCTTTATTTTCGTACATGAACATTCATCGTACATATAATAAGGTATAACCTTATTCATCATTCATTATCGCATGTATTCGTTCATTTCATACTTTATCATTAACCTTCACTGTTCTAGATCCTATCAAAACTTTACCCCCCACAATGGCCTGAAGCCACCATTCTGGGCACAAAGCCTCTTTACTTCCTAGCACAAAGCCGCATCATATCCTAGCACAAAGCCGCACCATTTCCGGGGTAAAGTGATAAGGATCCCATTTCGTACTATGGACCAGTCACCAAGACTGATCCCCCTATGTGTGCACCCTCATGGGTTAGCAAAAATCACATGCTATAATACACACAGTTCAGCTAACAATTCTTAATGAGTTGTGATCCTCCTTTCATTCTGCTTGCAAGCCTTTTCTTTCATTCGTTCTTTATGTTCCACTTGCATTATCATTAATCTTATCTCTTTCTTAATGATAAAACTTTACGTTTATAATCATCAACACACCATGTAAAGTCACACATCAATATATATAAGGAACATAAGAACAGAGCATAACCATGCATAAAATCGGCACATATAAGCCCTAAGTCAAACTAGGGTCAAAACCCTAAAAATCTGATTTTCTGAAACTTTTAGAAAATTTCTAAGTGTCCAAGTGCAGGGGCACTATGCAGGCGCATGAGCCTTGCTCAGGCGCATTATCACTATTCGGGTGCATGGCCCTACACTTAACTATTTCTCACTAACTCTTGGGTGCATGAACTGTTCAGGCGCATAGGCCTACACTTAGGCACCTGAGGAAAAGTTGGGCGCATGGGCACTATTGGGGCACCTAACCCCAATAGTTAGGCCTCTGGCCAAATATTCTAGGTGCATGAACTACTGTTCAGGCTCATGGATCACACTTAGTCATTCTAAGGCATAAATTTGGGAGCATGAGCTACTGTTTGGGCGTATGACTTACACTTGCAGTTTTCTAAGGCAATTTCTGGCGCATGAGCCTTATGTAGGTGCATGAACTTCCCGTTTAACATGTTCCTAAGTTTTTTTCAGTCCCAAACATCATTCTAACCTATACTAAGCTTGTTACTACCATTTCAAGCCTCATCATTGCATGAACAACCATAAGCAACCATAGAACATCCAAACACATTCATATACACACACGGTTACATACTTAACATTTGTAAAAATGTTCTACATGCATTTTCAACACCAAATAACTTTTAAAAACATAAAACCGGGGTCTAGAAACTCACCTTTTCTGCTTCCAAGCTCAACTCCTTCAAATTCTTGATGGGTTTGTTAGAACACAAAAACGTAGTTTAACCAATTAAACTTTCTGAAAAACGCAGCCGAAGTTTAGCATTATAACTTTGTTTATAAGCTGAAAGTCATGTTCTTATGATGACATATATATGTTTAAAACAAACCCAAAATCAAAGGATCATAATATGTGAATAATCAAGCTATGAACATATGTAAAACTACATAAAATCACAGCTTTAATGGGCTGTGATATCTACCTTATTCAGCAGCAAAAAACCACCAAAGAAAGAAGATTTTGGATGCTTAAATCGGCCAAGACTTCAAGTGTAGAGGTCCTCAA
>BJCO01827932.1:0-10254 GCA_018326465.1 Flaveria floridana | reverse complement strand
CTAAAAGTTGATAACTTAATTTATTAGATAATAATAATGATAATAATAATTATAATAATGATAATAATAACTATAACAATGATAATAATAATATTAATAATTATAACTCTTGTTTATTATATATGAATTTTAACTTATAATAATAATAAAAATAAAGTAAAAATGATAATAATAATAAAGATGGTAACTTATAAAAGTTAAATAATTAATATGTTAGAGAAATATGTAAAACTTAAGGTTTAGTTAAGGTATGAGGCCGTTGTGACATTTTGCAAACTAAATATGGAAGCTTATAAATAAAATAATAATATTTCAAAACTACAGGGGCCATTTGTGTAAAATTATAAAAACCCAAACCAAATCCCCCCACCGCCCGTATTTCCGGCCAAGAGTCCGGCCACCCTCGGCCGAACTCCGGCGACCCCCCAAACCACCTGTAACCACCGAATTTTAAGCCCTAATCGATGCTAATCACTTCTAGAAACCGTTTCTAACACTTGATGAGCTTTAATTTGAGTTAAAGTGGTCGATTGAGCTCGATAACCGTTCGACATCAACCTTCTAACTGTTCGTTAATTAAGACTCAATAATACTCTAATTAATTAAACTTAAACAATCGTTTAACTATTCCTAACTTATCACCACTTCCAATTTCACCTAAAACACGCACAAACATCAAATTCGATCCCCATTTCCCTCGCTAATCGTACTCAACCTTGGTCGCGGCTTGTTCTTCATTTGTTCTTATCATCAATTCGATTCAAACAGGGTAATTAAACACACCTATCTACTCGTTTTTACATGGGTAACCAAAGCCCCATGATTATAATCTTTAACAAAATCGATTTGGTGTTCAATTTGGATCAAAATCATACTAGGGTTCTTATGATTTGGGGGTATCTTTATAATTGCGTTTTTATAATTTAAAAACCATTACTTACCACGGCTGCGGCCTTGGTCTACAGGTTACACATTCATCTCACAACCTTGAGGTCCCGGGTTCGAACCTGGGCACCCTCAACTTATTTTTTTAGGCTTTTCAGCTTTTAAAAAAAATTATAGAAAATTTCTAAAAATTATAAAAATCAGTTTTATAAACTTTGTTTATTTTAAAAGTTATCTAATTATTTTCTGTAAATTTATTTCTTTAAGCACCTTAACATTTTTATATAAATTATTATTAACAAATGTTATAATTAGTTTATTTTTATAAAAATAAACTTTAAATAGTGAAATCACTAAATTATTATTGGTCATTACGTTATCCTTAATTATAGATTAATTATGTTAGTTATAAAATTTTATTTACATTTTATAATTAAATCATTATAACGATTTAATTTCTTTTAATTTCACAAATTATTATAAAAGGATTAATTAAGTTTTCTTTCATTGAATTAAAAATATATATGATTTCGATAACTAACCTTACTTATAAAAACCCCATATTCTTATTGAAACCCTAGTTCATATTTAATCATTAATCCTATTATTAAACTTAAAACTTGTAATATATATACACATGATTAGGTACCTTGTGAAGGATTTCGTTGGAACATCGATTATTATCTCTATTAATCAACCTATATCTACTTAATCGTCATGTGAGTTTTCTCATGCTCCTTTTTATTATTTCACACCTTTTGGGGTGAAACATGTTAACGTACGAACTTACACTTGTAAACTCTTATTCTTGTAATGCACATGCAATTCATACTTATTTTTGTCATGGTTATTTGTATTATTGTGAGTTTTATATGTGATACATTATATATTGACAATCATTAACTATTGCTTGCCTGGCGACGTCATAGATATATGGGCCTGACAAGACTATTTGGTGGCCCTAGTGTCATACTCTTGAGCACTATGGGGACCAAGTACACTTAGCTAATCGTTTAATCTTGTAATCTTGTAATCTTGTAATCGGTCAAGGTTTGATTGTAGCTATATGTATTCTATATACTTGCATAATTCGTAACCATTGACATGAATTGCTACTTGTAAACCTTTTTATATATATGTATACTTAACCCATGGGAACTCACCAACTTTCATAGTTGACCTTTATTTTTAATATGTTTCACAAAATGCACAAGGTTGACGATTAATATTGAAGCATGCTTGCATCTAGGATTTGGACCTAGAAAATAAATTACATATCTTGAAAACTTGAACTTATGTTTATTTCATTTTGTTAAGACTTGGTTGTAATCTTCATTTTAAGACTTATGGTTAATCATATTTACATTTAAAGATAGTGTTATGTGGCTGTGAACAATCTTAACCCTCACATCTCGACGTTTCCACCGTTAAGGTTAGGGTGTGACAGTCACCACTGCTAGACCAGCTACCATTCAGGAGGCTATTCGACTGGCATACAAGCTGACGGATCAGGACGTCTCACAGGGAAAGCTGCCCCCACGAGGTGCTGCATCTGGTTCCAATGACAACAAGAGGAAATGGGAACCTTCTGCCAGCAGGAAGCAATCATCATCCTCCACTAATCAGCAACAACAATACAAGAATTTCAACCAGTCACAACCTTCTCATGACACAGACAATTCTGGTGGTTATCACGGCAATCTCCCAAAGTTCAACAAATGTAAGTTCCATCATACTGGGCAGTGCACAAGGAACACTTGCGAGAGGTGCAGAAAGTTTGGGCATGTTACCAAAAATTACAGGGTGAATCTCTCTGGAAAAGCACCTTAGCAACAACAGAGCTATAATCAGACTGGGTGTTATGAATGTGGTCAACCCGGTCATTTTAAGAGAGAATATCCGAAACTAAAAAGAAATGGTAATAATAGTGCTGCTGATAAGCCAAAAGACAACAACAACAATGGTGGTGGCGGTGCTAGAGGCAGAGGTTTCATCATGGGCTCAGGTGAGGCTCGAAACGACCCTACTGTAGTGTCTGGTAGATTCACTGTTAATGGATGTTATGCCTCTGTTCTATTTGACTCTGGTGCTGATAAGAGTTATGTGTCCACTAAGTTTAGTAAAATACTAGGAATGGTACCTACTGACTTGAGTTCTAAGTATGCCATAGAAATAGCTGATGGTAGGACGATAACGGCAACCCAAGTGTTTAGAAACTGTAAGCTAGGTTTGTCTTGTCACACCTTCCACATAGACCTTGTTCCTGTCACACTCGGTAGCATCGATGTAGTAGTCGGAATGGATTGGTTATCCAAGAACAACGCTGAGATCATTTGCAAGGAGAAGCTGATGAAGTTACCCATTTCGGGTGATGAGATTCTTATAGTTGAAGGTGATAAGGTTGGTGCTGTGGTCGGAATCATTTCATATCTGAAGGCTCAAAAATGTCTCAGGAAAGGGCATTTCACTTTGTTGGCACTTGTTACGGAAACGAAGGTGGATGAAAAGCGTATCGAAGATATTCCGGTTGTTAGAGACTTTCCCGAGGTATTTCCTGAAGACGTACCTGGTCTTCCTCCACATCGACAGGTGGAATTTCAAATCAAGTTAGCACCTGGAGCAGCTCCGATCGTTCGGGCGCCGTACCGCTTAGCACCGAACGAATTAAAAGAGTTGTCTAAGCAATTACAGGAATTGCTAGACCAGGGATTCATACGTCCCAGCTCTTCACCCTGGGGAGCTCTAGTGCTTTTTGTTAAAAAGAAAGATGAAAACTTAAGGATGTGTATTGACTACCAGGAGTTGAACAAGGTGACGATCAAGAACATATATCCACTCCCACGCATTGATGACTTGTTTGACCAGTTGTAAGGATTAAGCTACTATTCCAAGATTGATTTGAGATTGGGTTATCATCAGTTGAGGGTTCGAGAGGAAGACATCTCTAAGATGGCGTTCCGGACTCGCTATGGGCACTATGAGTTTGCTGTAATGCCTTTCGGACTGACCAATGCCCCAACAGTTTTCATGGACCTCATGAACCGTGCCTGCAAGCCTTATTTGGATAACTTTGTCATTGTATTCATTGATGACATACTGATCTACTCTCAGAATAAGGAAGATCATGAGGAACACTTGAGAACTATTTTGGATTTGTTGAGGAATGAACAACTTTATGCAAAGTTCTCGAAGTGCGACTTCTAGATGCGTGAAGTGCAATTCCTTGGGCATATGGTGAACGAAAAGGGTATACATGTAGATCCTTTAAAGATTGAAGCAATCAAGGATTGGCCGGCACCGAAAACGCCTACTGAGGTGCGACAATTCCTTGGTCTGGCAGGCTATAACAGACGGTTTATTGAAGGATTCTCAAAGTTGGCACACAACCTTTGACTGCCCTAACCCACAGGGGAACCATCTACAAATATGGCAACAAAGAGGAAATAACCTTTTAGGCACTTAAGGACAAACTCTGCAGCGCCCTACCAGAAGGAACTGATGACTTTGTTGTTTACTGTGATGCATCCATCCAGGGTTTGGGATGTGTACTGATGCAACGCGACAAAGTCATGGCTTATGCATCTAGACATCTCAAGGTGCATGAGAAGAACTACACAACGCATGATCTGGAACTGGGAGCTGTAGTGTTTGCCTTGAAGATCTGGAGGCACTACTTATATGGAACCAACTATATGGATCACAAGAGTCTCCAACACATATACGATAAGAAGGAACTGAATATGCGGAAACGACGGTGGTTAGAATTACTCAATGATTATGACTGTGCGATCAAGTATCATTGGGGTATGGCTAATGTGGTAGCCGATGCCCTTAGTCATAAGGAAACCCTAAAGCCTCGTTGGGTGCATGCATTGCAAATGACTACATACTCCGACCTACCGGTGCAAATCAAGGCTGCTCAATCTGAGGCCTTGAAAGCTGAGAACCTGAAAGCAGAATCCATGCGAGGCATGGAGAAACCGTTGGAGATCAAAGCTGATGGAATCCATTATTTCATGGAACGGATTTGGATACCACAGTATGGGAATTTGAGAGAGCTGGTAATGGATGAAGCTCATAAGTCATGTTACTCGATTCATCCAGGTTCAGACAAGATGTATCAGGATCTTAAGGAGTTTTACTGGTGGCCAAACATGAAAGCTGAGATAGCCACATACGTAACCAAATGCCTAACTTGCTCTAAGGTTAAGGTGGAATACCAGAGACCATTCGGTTTAACCAAAAATTCCACTATGGAAATGGGAACAGATCTCAATGGACTTTATCACAAAGTTACCTAGGAATCCCAGTGGATGCGATACCATTTGGGTTATAGTAGATCGCTTAACGAAATCCATGCACTTTTTGGAAATCTAAGAGACTGATCGAATGGAGAAGCTGACATGTATCTATTTAAGAGAAATAGTCTCTCGGCATGGCGTGCCGATATCTATCATTTCTGATCGTGACGCTCAGTTCACTTCTCACTTCTGGCAATCATTACAATGATTATTGGGAACACGGCTAGATATGAGCACCACGTATCACCCATAAACCGATAGTCAAAGTGAGCATACGATCTAGACACTGGAAGACATGTTGCGTGCCTGTGTGATCAATTTTGGCAGCAGCTGGGAAACTCATTTACCATTTGTTGAGTTCTCCTATAATAACAGTTATCACACCTCGATCAAGGCCGCACCATTTGAGGCACTGTATGGACGTAAGTGCCGATCACCTATCTGTTGGGTGGAAGTTGGAGAAAGCCAACTTACGGGACCTGAACTTGTGCACGAAACGACTGAGAAGATCATGGAAATTCGTAACCGTATGGCAGCAGCACGTGATCGACAAAAGAGTTATGCTGACATGCGTCGTAAGCCATTGGAGTTTCAGATTGTGATAAAGTACTTTTTGGAAAGGTGTAATTCGTTTTGGGGAACGTGGAAAACTAAACCCTAGATACGTTGGGCCATTTGAGATAGTTAAATGGGTTGGCCCGGTAACTTATCAACTAAATTTACCTAAAGAGCTCAGTGGAGTACACAATGTGTTTCACGTATCGAATCTAAGGAAGTGTCTTGCTGATGAATCACTTATCGTTCCATTAGAGGAGTTGGAAGTTGATGAACAGCTTCGTTTCATTGAGGAACCAGTTAAGATAATGGATCGAGAAGTCAAAACCATAAAGCATAGCAAGATTCCCATTGTGCGCGTTAGATGGAACTCTAACCGTGGACCAGAATTCACCTGGGAACGCGAAGATCAAATAAAGAACAAGTACCTACAACTGTTCAACGATCAAGCTTCCACTTCTTAAGGTACCGTTTCACTAGGATATCTTTTCCTTTAAATTTCAAGACGAAATTTCCTTCAACAAGAGGATGTTGTCACAACTCTCAAAATTCTTAGTCGTGCCTTAAGTTGAGATCTCTTTTCCATTGTCTGTGTTCTAGATTTGTGATTTTGCGTCTTCAATTTTCGGGACGAAAATTCTTTAAATGAGGGTATGATGTGACATCTCGACATTTCAGGTTAACACCATTAACCGCCTTCCATTTATTCTACTCATTCTATGCTATTACTATAATGGAAACGGGATGAAAAATTATCATGGTAAATTGTTTATTACGTGTATTAAACCCTAAACTCATAAAATAGAAATTATTTATTAAGATTAATAGCATAATTAGTTATAAAATACAAATAACTCAAAATTAATCATAATTTACAACTATTGATTTCAAATTATTGATTTCAAATTATTTATTAAGAGTTACAAGTTATGAAAAGATAAGGGGTGTAAAGTGGAAAATTGAAAAATCAAAATAATATAAAATAACCAACCATCTCTTTTCTTTCTCCCAGTCACCACCATTTCGAAAGAGAAAAGAAACCTCCATGAACCCTAATTCTGCCGCAAGGACCTTCATCCTCTCCCGACACCTTTCGGAAAGTTTCGGCGAGGTTCGACAAGTTTCGACGATCGGATCAAACCGCCGGGCAACTTGCGGTCATCGATTGAAGCAGGTCACTCAGTACGGTTCCTTCCGTATCTTGTTCACATTTGTTTTTCTATTATGGTTTCGTTCATTACTTGCCGGGTACGTTTTGGGTTGCGTTTGTTGGATTTTGTGCATACTAGGGTTCACGGGTGGTTTATGGGTTCGGGTACATCCTCCCATTTGTGCGCACAATCGGTTTTGGGTTTCGGGTTACGGTTTTAATGCGGTTTTGTTCCTAGTGGTTATCTTTGTTCGGGTCTAGGTTACGCTGTGTTTGTGTGTGTATATTCTAATTTGGTGAGTGCTTATGGCTCACGGTGTTTGTTCATATGAGTGTTATATGTGTGAATATTGCTAGTGTGTGTGTGCATGTTCTGGACGTGTGTGTGTTTGCAGCGTGCGTGTGTAGATTTGTGTGTGTTTTTGCATGTGTGATGGTAGTGAATATGTGGTGTATGTTTCGGTTGATTGGGATTTGATGATCTCGGGTTTGGTGTACATGTATATATATATTATATGTATGTTATATTAGTGTGTGTGCAAAGTTAAATAATTGGGTTATTGTTTGATGGGTTTTGAGTGAAATAGTTGGGTGTATAGGAACATTCACACGTGATGGTTATGCATGAGTTCCTACACGTTTGCGTGTGATGTGTGTAATTCTGCATGCATGTGTGTGTTGTGTGTATATCTTCAAATATGCGTGTTATGGTGTAATCGTGTGAGGTTTGGTGTGGGTTTTCTTTCTGTCATGCTTATATGTAATTGTGTGTGTGTGTGTTTTGTTGGGTGGTTATATCCATGTAGTATTGTGTCCGATTGAGTCCAAGAAGATATATAGCTATGATTTTGGGTGTCACTTGAAGGTTAATGTTTTTGGGTTATGCATATGAGCCATGTATGTACATAACATGTAATGTGAGTATATTATGTGTTAGGTTGTGTTGTGGGTTTGTGTTAACTATGGGTCACGTGGATTAGTATACTATGCAAAATTTCATGAGTGTGAATTGTTTATCGTATATATATATATATATATATATATATATATATATATATATATATATATATATATATATTTATATACACTTCATTACTCATTTCATGCTAGGGTTTTGTTATGTATAGTTTTATAATTAAAATAGATGACGAATACAGTTATACATGATCTAGTTTAGGCGAGAATATTTGGGTCTCATGTAGTGAAAGATAAATTGGTGTTTGAGTGTGCGTGCAGTAAATGGGGAAGATCGATGGTTTGCCTTGTACCCGGGACGTGAACGCGAAACCACTATATTCTCAATAATTACACTCTATTATTAACATTTTATATTAATTATATATTAAACGAAATCTAGGTGTTTTGGAAACCTAATCTATTGTGCTTTCGTTACTCGTTGCTATGCATTAATTGTGCTTTTGTTACTCGTTAATTCCAATGAAACCCTATAAAATAATTTTATGTTAGAAATATATCTTATTTCTTAAAATTTTCAGCACTTTGTTTAAAAATTCCAAAACAGTAGCTACTGCTACCCATATATCATCAACATTTAAAATTCTAAAACAGTAGCTACTGCTACCCATATATCATCAAAATTTAATAACAGTAACATCCAATAATTCAAATTAATATATAAAAATTACAACTAATATTTATTTACAGATAATTTTCTAGAATTTCTTCAAGATTTACATAAAATAAGAGAAATAGCTACGTGCTTTCTAAAATCACCAAACTTTACCAGAATAATTATCCTGAAGTCCATATTATCTCATAAAATTCCAAGTTATTAACTCATAATAAGCAGTTTACTATGATTTTTACAAGTTTCATATAATTGAGCATAAATAGTTAAGTATTTCTAAAAATTCCAAAATTTATACATACTATTCAATTCCAAATATCATAATTTATGTGAATCTTTCATAAGTTAACTCACTGTTTTACTATTTTAATTAATTTTCTATTTACAGATTATATTAAAATGTACAAACTCAGTCATACAAACGAATTAAATTACGAAATTTATTCTGTAACTTCTATAAAATATAATGATCATTATATAATGTTTCTAGATTTTAATCAGGTTCGAATCTTCCATATAATAATTATCTTTCTTTACTTGCATTAATTATATAAATTAATCTACTCAACATTATTACATCAAAATCTACAGATAATTATTTCTAATATTTTTTAACACTTTTCTAATTTTATTCCCACAATCACAGTCAATTAAGTATTTATTCTAATTTCATCAAGAATACTAATATTTTTAACTCTTTAATTTGTACATTTTGTTTAAATCCTTGGTTTATAAAACCTTTAAGTTTTTAACTTTTAAATCCTATTTTTTACTGATTTTTGAAATAAAAATCATGTGTTCATAAGTTCTTGTAAGTATTCTTCATGATTAACCTTTAAGAGTTTGATTATATGTTTATTTAAACACATACAACCCTTTGATGTTGTTAGTCATGTGTTTTGGAGATTTAACCTTGTTTTGATGAAGAAACTAAAGAACTTGTTTTGCTAGATTTCCTTGATAATCGGGTGAGGATGAGAGTCCTTGATCACAAGTAAGATGATCATAATATGGTGATGATGATAACAAAACTGAAACAAGATGATGGTGAGCTCCGGGAATCCTTGAAAACCAAGAGTAGGAGAGAGTGAACCGAGAAAGATGGTGCTTAGTTGAGGTGGTTTGCGGTTGCGGATAGCAAGCCGAGAGAGAGAGAGAGAGTGGTGTTGTGTGGTGATGACGGTTGTGGTGAACCATCGGTCGAGAAGTAGTAGTGGAAGGTTTCATCATTATGCCTAGTGTGAGAATGGTGAGGTGGTGGTTATAGGTTTGCTTAGTTAGCTTACTTAGGATAGATGGCAACTGCTAATGAATACTTAGTGTAATGGTGTTGCTAGGTGGTGGCGTGGGAGCATGGTTAGTGGCAAGGTAGCTAGGTGGCGGTTTTGGATGGTGATTAGTGTTAAAAGTGGTGCTTAGGTGGCAGGTTAAGGTAGTGATGGGTGGAAGGATTGGCTAGGTGGCAAGTTGCGGTATTAATGACTTTCTTAGTTATTAGGCTAGGATTAGTCAAATGCTTAAGTGCTTAATGGGGTTGTTTAGATTCCTAATGAACCGAGATTTAAAGCTAAGGTTGTGTTTATGTTAGTGTGTACGTGTTTAAGATTTGTTTTGGTTTTAGTTTTGATACAAAGTTTCTAGGTGTTACCTTGTTTGGTAACATTTGATTAAGTTTTGATTCTAATTCATTTCATGTAAAAGTAAGACATTTATCCATCAAGTGACTTAATCACATAATCTTACATTTTGATAACTAGACATGTAAGATATAATCA
>BJCO01827926.1:0-11116 GCA_018326465.1 Flaveria floridana | reverse complement strand
TGATGATTTTGATGAAGATTTGAAACTTTTAATTTTCAGATCTACTTTCTCTCTCTAGAAACCCTAACTTTCTCTCTCTACGAATCTGATAAATCTTCAAAAAAACAGTAATAAGAATTGATTCAAGTTGGCTCTGATACCATATTGTTGGTCCCAAGCAACACTTGAATCATGAATGTGATGAAGATTTTAGATCAAACACCACAAAATAAGATGAACAATGAAGAATATCTCAAGAACACACTTAAAACCCTTTGTTTGATCCAAAAATGTGATTACAAAATAATTTGAAAGTGGAAACCTAATCACTAGCTCCTCAAGCTTAAAACCCTAATGCCATACTTTACTATATATAGTAAATGACAATTTACTAATGACACTTAGGACCCTAAACTATGACAATTAGAAATTAGAAATAAAACCCAAAATGTCTAAAAACAAGATTAAATATATTTTGTCGACACAAAATATATTTATTAACAATAAACATCCTAGACGAATATATCTTCAACGTCTTGTCTCTAATCTTCGTCCCGAACGCGACGTTTGACTTTTGTTGACTTTGATCGTGACGTTGACTTTTGTTGACTTTGACTATGTTGATAATATTAGACTATCCTTCAGACCCAACAAATACTCTTTTCATAAGACATTTCTCTTTTACTTCCATACATGAGCACACACCATAGATACAACAAGGTGTAACTTTATTTATTCTTTCACTCATTTCGTAGTTTTATCATTACCTTTCTGAGTTTTTTGCGACAACAGGGTCACTCACCTCATTAGCAATCTCCATGATTGCACTTTATCAGAGTCTTTTGCGACAGCATGGTCGCTCACCTCATTATCAATCTCAATGATTGACCCTGTGTGCATCCTTTGGGGTAGCTAACCCGCATCACAGTTCAGCTAACGACAACAAGGCCGTGCACCTCCATACATTTGCTTGCAAGACTTTCATTTATTCATTTACGTTCCAGTTTTCTTCATCATTAATCTTTCGATTTATTAATGATAATACTTTACATTACGATCATAAACATACCACATATAGTCATACAATATTAATAATATTAATAGCAATAAAGATAACAGTAATGATAATAATAATAATAATAATAATAATAATAATAATAAGGAATCATAAAGACAATCATGATTATGCATGGAAATGAGCATTTAATAACCCTAGTCAAACATTGTTCCAAACCCTAATTGCACAGACTCCCATAAAATTCCCGAAAATAAATTCTATGCTGGGCGCATGAGCCCAGTGTTGGGCGCATGAGCCCTGTGTGGGCGCATGGGCCCTGTGTGGGCGCATGGGCCCTGTGTGGGCGCATGGGCCCTGTTTGGGCGCATGGGCCTCTCAGACGCATGAAGTAACTTAGGCGCATGGGAGGTCCAGGCGCATGGTCACTATTGGGACGCATGAGCCCCAATACTTAGTCATTTAGTCAGAAATCCTGGGCGCATGAACCACTATTCAGGCACATGAACTATACTTAAAATTTTCTAAGGTACTATTTAGGCGCATGGGATACTATTCGGACGCATGAAGTCTTAGGCGCATGGGAACACTTAGGTAGTTTAGTTAGTTGGACGCATGGACCAACCTTAGGCGCATGGACAGTCTTAACACACTAACAACATTCATAATTAGCCCTAATCTCTAATGTAGCATATTCTAGGCTTAGTTCTAACATTCTAGGCATCAGAAACATACACATATATCATAATCATAACATCAAATGCGCCCAAATCACACCCACCCACATACACATTCAAAATATACTTACGGGTGTGAAACCTAACTTTATAAAAACATACATACATGCATTTCCAGCCCCAAGATTAGTTAAAACATGAAAAATAGGGAATCTAGAACTCACCTTGTGCAACTTTGGGTGTGTCTTCCTTTTTAAACCCGTATGTAGCGAATTCACACACCTAAAAACCCACCAAAAACACACACCCGAACAAACACAAACACATAAGCACATAACCGAGACTAGGACTATTTATAACATCAGAAAAACCTAGAATTCTTACCAAAAACCTCGAATTTTCCTGCTCCTTCTAAAACTTCTGAGAGTTTTCTGCTCTCGCTCTCTCTAGAACCAAAATGGAAGAAGTGTGTAGGCCATAGTGGGCAGCCATGCTCACTTTTGTACCAACTTTTTTGACAGTTTGCTATTTTAACACTTTTAACCCCCCTTACTTAGGTTAACTTACATTTCCTTTCTTTTCCTTTAATTCTATTCCTTCTTCATAAAAAATGACCGGGCGTTACAATAACAAAGCTTAATATGTTTCAGTAAAGAACCAGCTTACAATAGCCTCTTGCAACAGAAATATTCGATTAGGGTCTTTGCAAGGATGGTCAACAATGAGCAATATCAAAAGTATATATAGCAGTCATAGTTTCACAGACAGTTTCGCTATAAGCGAAAGTATGCTGCCGAAACTATAGTTTCGCCCGGCAGAGAACAGTTTCGCCGGGTGAAACTAAACAGCTGACTATGAGCGAAACTGCAGTTTCGCTCATAGTTTCGCTACACAGCAAAACCTAAAGTAACTAAACAACATTGAAAAGTAAACTAACATTAAACCTATTACAAGGAATATAAACATACTCTAATCTAAGGTGAGTCCAACCTATACGTGATCTTCAATGCTACCCCTAGCTTGGATCTCATCGTCTTCATTGGTCTTGATTTGTCTGATCGGCTCCAGTCTATACCGCTACCTCTGATTATTCTTTTGTAGTTCCTGTAGCATCTTCCTCAGGGGTTTTACTCATAGATTCTCCTTGGTCAGCTTTAGTCTCCACTGCTGCATCTAATATATCTTTATCAGCTCCTGCATCATTACCTCCCTCAGGACGAGCACTAGTTTGCTCAACTTGTTTTGTTAAGTCCCAGACATCCCTGTTCAGATCATCTTGTTCTCTCACCTTCTCTACCAACTCCTTTAGCTCAGCTCTCACACCTCTCACCTTGTTTGCCACTTTCATAAACCAACTAGCTTCCTTTCTGGTCTCCTCCCCTGCAACTGCTTTGATATGATTCTCACAAAGTACAAGCAGGTCCTCATCACAAAAAAGTGAATAGCTCCATAGGATCAAACAATCTGTACTCAATCCCATTCTTCACCCTGATCACAGCCTCCCCCATATTGTTATCATAGAACTATTTCTCAAAACTTTGTAGTCTTTGGGGAAGGGAATCTGACAATGTAACCTTGTTTTACAGTTTTTGGGGGTTTCACCCTCAGCACTATCTTTCCCTTACCTGACTCCCGGTCTTTATCCTTTTTCGTCCTTTTCCGTTCAGCCTTCATGAATCCAAACGACTCAAAATTATCATTCACTTCATTCCTGATCTCCTCTCTAACAACATGTCCTTCTCACTAAGATCAGCATCCAGTAATGGCAGCACCGCCAACCTTCTCAAGTCCTATTTTGGCAAGGTCGTGAACGCCTTCCTCTTATGCATGTATGTAATGCCTCCCCCTCTCCTCTTTATCATGAATCTGAACGACTCAAAATTATCATTCACTTTTAACTTATCAGCCTCTTTCTTGCTTAACCCTTCCATGTTTTGGAATAGGGGAGTTAACTCTTCCTGCTCATTCTCTCTCATGAACCATTCCTACTACTCCATCTCAAACACAACATTCTCATCATCTTCTTTCTTGACTACATAGGTTAGTGGTATTTCAACCACTTCATAATATTCGAGCTTAGAGTCATAATCCACTAGTTGTTCATCATCCTCCTCCTTATTAACCAATCCCTTCTCAACATTCTTTTCAAGACCTTCAGTATGTTCTGGGAACATTTCTTCCCCTCCAAGATCATCAATGTTCATCCCTATATCAACAAAACTAGCTTCAACAAACACCTACTCCACATTCTCTTTCTTAGCTTCCTGCCTCACTCCAGAGCCCCCAGCCTCTTCAGTTACAGCACAAGACGTGCCCTCTCCTTCCCGAGAAGATGTACCCACATTCAGAAATGAGTACTTGGAGGTGTCAGTTAAATCATTTAACTCAGGTTGAGTTAGCTGATTGGGCAGGCCTACAACTTTCTAGAGTTCATTCACCTCAGTCAACAGTCGTTTGATCAATATTTGTTGATCCATCATCATCTTTGTCATGCCTTCAATCATCTCATCGTTCTTTTTTTTCCTCAATTCTTGGTTGGTAAGTTTGGTCTTGATCATGCTCAACTCATTAGCAAGAGATGAGTTGAGGTTTCTTATCATGTCCTCATCAAACCCTACTCTTTCATCCCTTCTCGGGGGTTCAGTAAAAGACTGATGTTTGTGTTTAGTCCTTCTCTGAGTTTCTCCCTCATCTGCTCTCTTCTTTGACCTCTTTTCTTTCTCAACTCTGGCCTCAGATGCCAACTCATGAATTTCCTGCTCAAAATCATAATCCTTCTCTTTCACATACCTCTTCCTTTTTCTTAACAGCTTCAGTCTCTTTCTGCCTTGTCTCTTCTGCTCTTTTCTCCTCCAAGTCATTTACCCTCCTTATATAGTTCCAATGTTTCGAGGGGTACATATTTTCCCATAGATGAGTAGTCTTCCCGCTGAAGTCATGTCTAATAGCACAATAGTCTGCAAAAATACGGGTGTTCATCTGCACTAATCTTTTGAAGTATCCATGTCTAGGAATGTTAGGAATAAGATCATCTACAATAATCTAAAGGAATCGAGGGTACAACAGCCACTTGTCCTTCTTCAGAGCCATCATGTTCTCTTCTATGCAATCAAAGATCAATCGTGCAATGTTGGCCTTCAGCTCTCTACAGCAAATCACCATGGCTTTGGCCCAGTCTAGGTTTAGCCGGACTGATCCACCTTTTCGGTGATCTAAGCACATGATAAACATGTGGGCTATGTATCTCCACTCCTTGGAGAGAAAGGAGTTTTTGATTTCCTTTCTCGTGCCAAACGAAGGTCCCTCATATCCCATAGATCAAAAAGCATCAAACACCTCTTGATATGATAGTATGACCTCCTCTGCAGTATCCTCATCGAGTCTCAACACCCTCGATATAACCTCAGTAGTGATGATCGGGTCATTCTCAATCACTCTAGCCACAATCCTTTGAGGATTGGCTCTCGTGTCATACTCTGCGGTGCGCCAGAAATCTCTAATTTGTAAATCATATACTGTAGAGGAATATGAGATCACATAGGCTATAGGAGATCTCTGTAGCCAACGGATGCAGTCTCTAAAACCGTTTGCTTTGGGATGAGTGTCATCTAGCAGAGCTGTGATATTATTCATCTCGTCAAATTTAAGATTAGCCATGGAATCTGAAAAACAGATGAAACGCATTAGTACGGTATGTGAAAAACTAATATTAAAGAAAAGTAATTAAAAGAAAAAGAATGAATAAAATTCAATTTAATTTCGCTAGCCGAAATTATAGTTTCGCTGGACGAAATATTAGTTTCGGCAAACGAAAATGTAATTTTGGCAGCAATTATTAATTTGTTTTGGCAAGACAGAGCAGTATATTCAACAGGCCGAAACTATAGATTCGGCGCAGCGAAACTGAGATTTGATTAGCGAAACTGTTAATTTCGCTCGGACAGCATGACTGCACAGTTTCGCTGAAAACCATTGAACTTTTTTTAGTTTCGCTGGACTATCGATACTTTCGCAGTAAGAATTGCGAAGGTACCAAAGAGACTCAATCGAATAAACTCACAATGAAGCCATTAAACCTAGATTAAACTACGGTCCTTAGTTCGAAACTCACTTGCGAAGATAAAACAAGGGTCAATCAAGAATCATAAACACAAAATCTCAGATTCGCTAAATAAGTACATGGGAGGGTTCTCTGTAACCTAGAGCTACGATTGTGAGAAAATGAGAATGTAATTTCGCAAGTTGAGTTATATAGGACTTAGTTTCACAGGCAACGAAACTATAATTCACCCTGCGAAACTACCAGCGAAAGTATAATTTCGCTGGATACTTAAATAATTAAAGTTTTTATTTTCTTTTTAAAATAAAATAAAGAAAAATTATTTAAAAAAGAATTAAAACAAAGTAAACAAAAATAAAAGAAATCAAAAGAAATTTGCCCCACAAGACCTCACCACACTTCACGTATTTTTAAACAAAATCAAACAGTAGAAAAAGGATATAAACAAGAAGCTGAAAAGATCTTCTAGAGAGTCGAAGTTTGGCGGATTGTTGATATACTTGTCTCTTTAAGTCCATGCCTTCTTCGTTTCAACAAATGCACTGCAGCTACTATTATCATGTTTTGGTTCCTTTAAAGAAAACATTGAATGACCCAGTACCCATAGATATTTCGCAAAGAAACTTATCTTGTTCTCATGATATATTGAACAAATGACACGCTCTGCTTGATTATTCCTCTCAGAAGCAACGAAGGTCTTTTTTCAAAAGAAGGAAAGCCCTTATAGACATCAAATGATGAGAGCTCCAGGTCTATACTTACGTATAACAGAGGAGTTGATCAATTGAGTCTTACAGATGAGAGCTTCAGGTCTATACTTACGTATAACAGAGAAGATCATCATATTATGCCGATGAGAGCTCCAGGTCAGTACTATCATACAGCAGAGGAGATCATCACTCCAGGTCAATGTTCATACATAGCAGAGGAGATAAGCAAAAATAATGTAACAAGGAGCTTCTTAGATATGAAGATGACTAAGCATGTAGCTTTTAAGATGGGGTGGAAGATCTAGATGCAAAGATACTTTAGAGAAGAATGACTCAAAAGATAGATATGATGTTGTTCTCAATCCTTTTTGAACAAGAACTTGAATCTTTATGAAGGCCCAAAATGTTTAGGGAATAATCCAAGTCATCAAGTTTCTTGTTCTTATTAATTAAGCTACAAGATTACTGTCTACTTCACTTTCTGGCTGAACCTATCAAGCCTATCCCACACAATACTATTAACCTCCTTTACATCGTCCAGTATTCTCATTTTATTCTATGAAAGAAAACAAGAAGAATATTTAAATATATATTCTCCCCCGAAATTTCTACGAATTAAGCAAGATGTAGAAATTTCTTATTTAATATTATTTTATTTTTTTTATTTTATTTTTTATGTGAATGATGAGGAAGGACTATGGAGGGAGCAGAACGAAAAGGAAAGAAAGAAAATAAAGAAAGAAATAAAATAAAATAAATAAATAAGTAATAAAAAAATATGTACGTTAAATAATTTCTAAAGAAAATGGGTTTAAAATGACATTAGGCCTAACATAGAGATCAATTCATAAAAACGAGGTTTATTAAACGTTTTAGTGAAAAGATATGCTTTTTGATTTTTAGTGTCAATGGGAATAATATCAATAAAACCTTTTTCTTGAGTATCACGAATTGCATGAATTCGTGTCTCAATGTGTTTGGTGCGGGAATGATGAATAGGATTCTTGGCAATGTCAATCGCTGCTTCGTTGTCACAGAACAACGGTGTATGCAGAAAGTTGATCCCGTAGTCAGTCATCTGATGTTGTATCAAGAGCACTTGAGAGCAACAGTTTGAAGCAGCAATGTATTCTGCTTCCCCTGTAGAAAGAGAAACAGTGGTTTGTTTCTTGCTCTGCCATGATACCAGACAATTTCCTAAGTATTGACATCCTCCAGCAACCGACTTTTTGTTCAACTTGCAGCCATTAGAATCACTATCAGAATAAGCATGTAAGTCAAAATTCGCACCATAAGGATACCAAAGCCCTAAACGAGAAGAGCCTTTAAGATAACGAAAGATTCGTTTTACAGCCTTTTTGTGAGACTCTTCAGGGCAGATTGGTATCGAGCATAATATCCTACAGCGAAGGTTATATCAGGATGACTTGCTGTAAGATACATAAGGGAACCGATCATTGATAGTAGAGATGAGGGTCAACAGATTTCCCATTCTCATTAGGAGTAAGGAAAGTTTGAGCAGTAAAAAGAGTGAGTTCAGGAGAAGCATCCTCCATCTTGAATTTTTTCAGAATCTCTTTAATATACTTCTCCTGGTGAATGAGAATTCCTTCTAGCTTTTGTACAACCTGCAACCTGAGGAAAAAGCACATCTCCCCCATCATGCTCATTTCAAAGTGACCATGCATGACTTCCTTAAAGTCCCGACATAACTTCGGATTGGTAGAACCAAAAATAATATCATCAACATAGACTTGTACAATTAGCATCTCACCATCCACTTCCTTCTTGAATAATGTCATATCGATAGTGCACGAGAAAAACCATTGCTTAAAAGATACTGTGTTAAAGTCTCGTACTAGATTCGAGGTGCCTGATGAAGACCATAAAGGGACTTATCAAGCTTGTAGACTTTTTTCAGGAAAGTCGGGATCCTCAAAACCCGGTGGTTGACACACGTATATCTCTTCTTCAATGTCTCCACAAAGAAATGAACATCTAACATCCATCTGATAGACTTTGAATTGCTTGTGTGCGGCATGAGCCAAAAAGATTCGGGTAGCTTCAAGACGGGCTACAGTAGCAAAAACTTCCGTGTAATCTATTCCTTCTTCTTGGGCAAACCTCTGAACCACCAAACGAGACTTATTTCTTATCACAATGCCAAGGTCATCGGGTTTGTTCTTGAACACCCATTTCATCCCAATTGAATATTTGTTTGGTGGAAGATCAACCAGGGTCCACACCTTGAGCTTCCTAAACTGTTGCAGGTCTAATCGCATTGATTCAACCCAGTAAGGATCCTGAAGAGCTACATGAACATTTTTCGATACGATTTGGGATATAAAACAATAGAATAGACAGACATTAATCAAACTAGATTGACTCCATATCCAAACTCCATCAGTGATAGCTCCAATAATGTTATCATGGGGGTGATCTTTCAAGGTTTTGAAATTAGTGGGCATGGGTAGAGTAGTTGAAGACGGTGGGCTGATGGGTTGGTGGTGGGTAGGTGAAGGTGAGGAAGATGGTACGAAAGACTCAATTGGAGAGGTGGATGATACCGGCTGAGATGAAGTAAATATAGATGATGAGGGAAGAGATGCAGATACAGGTAAAGGTGGAAGGTCAAAGGATGATAAGGAAGATGGAATGTCAACTGATGTAGCATCGTTTGTTGATGTATTGGGAGGGACTTGAGAAATGACAGGTAATGGATCTGGAGAAATGATGTTTGTTTGGACATTGGAGAAGGACGCATCATCATTAAAAACTGGAAGATTAAATGACGCATCATCATTAAAAACTGGAAGATTAAATGAATTGAACACCGTATTAGAGTCAAAGAACCATGCAGGTTCTGATCGCACATCAGAGGAATTATGTTCATGCCAATCTACATAAAAGGACTCTTGTACAATATGAGTTCTCTTGTTGTATACCCGATAAGCTTTCTGAGAGGATGAATAACTGATGAAGTAACATTAATCAAACACAGCACCAAATTTCATCTTTTGTCACTGGGTATTCAGTAAAGTGCACGAGCAACCGAATGGTCGAAAGAAGTCAATCAAAGGCTTTCTCTTATGAAACAATTCATAAGGAGTCTTTATTTTGTCTTCAACGATCAGCACCTTGTTTAGAACATATGAAGCACAATTCACGGCCTCTGCCCAAAAGATGATGGGTAAAGAGGATTCAATCAACATCGTACGAGCGGCTTCAATGAGGGTGTGGTTCTTTCTTTCTGTAACAACATTCTGCTGAGGTGTTCTCGCAGTACTGAATTGTCTCAGAATTCCTTTACCAGCACAGAAAGAATCAAATATTTGATTCTTGAATTCGTTACCATTGTCACTTCTAATCGCCATAACCTTCCTCTTGCATATCATCTCAATAGAAAGAATCAACTTATGCAGCTCCTCAGCGACCTCTCCTTTGTGGGCAAGAAATCTCACCCAGGAATATCTGGAAAAATCATTTGTAACCACAAGACGGAAAGATTTTTTAGCAATTGATTTAACACTAATTGGGCCAAACAAATCATTATGTAACAACTCGAGGGGATTAGATATGCTATTTTCAATTTTTGGTTTATGTGGTTTCTTATGTTGTTTTCCTTTGGCACACGCCATGCATTTTTCAACCACTAAAAAGTCCTTTAAAGGTAATCCTCTTACAAGATTGTTTTTAACTAATTTGTTTATATTTTTGAAATTAATGTGGCCCAATCTACGATGCCATAGGAAGGACTCAGAAGTGGAAGCTTTGGACAAAAGGCAAGTGACGGTAGATGTTGACTCCCTTGAACCCATGTCAAGAAGATATGTGTCATTCTTTCTTGGAGCCCATATTAACACCATCTCTTCTGGAATATCAATCTCTGATTTCAGAAAAAGACATTCATTGGACTTGAACAAGACCGGAGTGTCCTTATCACAAATCTGAGAGACACTCAATATATTAAAAGCAAGTTTAGGGACATAATTGACTTTCTCTAAAGTAAGAAAGCCGTTGGAAACTCCCCTTGGACAAACATTTTCCCTCCTTTCTTGCCCCGGCAAAGGTGACATAACCTCCATTGATTATTTGATAATTGGTCAATAGATCTTTTAGCCCCGTCATGTGTCTGGAGCATCCACTATCAACATGCCAACACTGTTTACAACCTTAGAGGATGACTCCTGCAAAAATATCAAAGAACAAATTAACCAGGTGAAACAGGAACCCAAGTTTGAACAACTTTTGGTTTTGGAGAGATTGGCTTCTTACAAAAGAAATTATTAACCAATTGAGTCAATCTATTCCTAAATGAATGCCTATTAACATTTCTATGATGTTGCTCAGGATAATGCTTAACTACATGATCATCTTTACCACACTTGAAACAATGTGATTTTAATCTAGGTCTGTTATGCTTCAAATAAGGAATCTTATCCATGAGTATTTCCTCATCACATTCAGACAATCTAGAATCATCATCACGATAAGTTTCATACACATCATTGGGCCTGTTTTTATTTACAAAAGAATGATTATTTACAAAAGAAGATAAGTTTTCATTTGAAATATATGTGATACTTGTACCACTTGTACTTGCCCCAGATGATGACGTTACCCTTTCAAAAGAGATATTAGTTGGGGTAAAAGATGGGATAGGGTGAGAAAAGAA
>BJCO01827925.1:0-18080 GCA_018326465.1 Flaveria floridana | reverse complement strand
ATCTCATATGCAACTTATTTAGAAAACCCATTTTCTAAATTTGGTGTAAATATTTAATTGCATGATCATATCATCAATTAAATATTAATTGGTGTTTGCTAAGCTTGTTATTGGGTATAACCCGACTTGGATCATAACGTACTAACCACATCAATATTCTAAGTGTCTTGGGCACATAGAATCCTACATAGTCATCTCTTCAGGTTGGTTTTTAACAAAATTTCAAGTTCTTTTCGAGTTTTGTTCCATGGAGATTGAAGAGATATGATCTTTTTGCATTGCTATTTCTTGTTTTAGTTTATCGTAGATTTTGTATGAATAAGTTCTGTAATGCTCAACTTGATCAAAACATGCTTTTATGCATCTTTTTTCTCTGACTTCAATAGGAATTTCAACATAATTTGAAGTTGATATCTCAGAATCAGATGGTGAGTGTTCAACATTTGGTTATTCAGATTGTGCCATAAGAGCAATTTCTTTTGAGTCTTCTTTTAGGACAGATCTATCACTCCAATCATTGTCTTTATTATCATTATCTAAATTGCCATTAGCCTTAGGATCATTATCTTCAGACCAGTCTTCATTCTGAGTTTTAGCAACAAGGGCTAAACTAAACGTTAGATCAGAAGTAAACTGTTTAGCATATGCACTCTAGTCATAGCCATCTTTGATGCTCACAACAAGAGCTTTCTTTGGCTCTTCAGTTGATTTTGTCTCATCCTTTAGTTCAGGCATGGGAAGACTTTAATAAGGCTTCTTAAATGTTTCCTAAGACTATTGTTGATGATATCTTTGACTGCTAGAACTATCTTGACCATTTCCTCCTTGATTCTTAGGAGCTTTACATTCTCTTGAAAAATGACCATTGCTATTGCAGTTGAAACACCTTGACTTGGACTTGTCAAAACCAACAGCTTTGTTTGCACTTGGCTTGTAGTTCCTGTTCACATAGAAGTGTTTCTGAGTTCTATAATAAATCATCACCATCTTCCTGTTTAAATCCATCTCTTCCATATCATCAGGATCCATCTCAAACAAATCCTGCAACAAAAGATCGACTTGAGTTAAATGGCTTCCTTGATAAGCTTGAAAACTTGCCATAAAAGAAGTAAAAGCATCTTTTGACTCTTCATCCTCTAAAAGCATATTAATGACATCTTTAAACTTTGCTAGGTTTAAAAGAGTTAGAAGATGGAGTGTCAGATTGAGATTTAGGAGTTTGAGCTTTAGGAGGAGACTGAGGATGAGTTGTGTAGATAGGAGCACTTGTGAAGAAACTAGATCTAACAAACAAACCACCCTAATCTTCTGGAGTACCATCATATTTAGCCAGAATTGCACTCTCCACAGTATTTACAAGAGAAGCAACATGCTTATACTGAGAAGTTGATACAAATCTGTCATTATTCCTAGAACTCTCATCAATTTCAACAGATTCATTTTTGTCAATAAGAAGATCAAGATCCATTGGAAACCTTTTAGTATGCTTTAACAGTGCAACTATTTGCTTCTATGAAGATGGAAGAGCATTGAGAAGTCTATCATTTAGATCTTTGAGATCATTCTTAATGCCAGCAATTGACATTTCAGTATTAAGTTGCACAAACTTGTTTATCATCTAGTTGATTGTTTCTCCAGATTGATGCTCAAATAACTCTAGTTGCCTCTTGAGCTTCTACATTTTAAGATCGTGAATCTCGGTACCATCTTCATAAATAATCTTTAATGCTTTGTACATGGTATAACCAGTCTGATAACTTTCCAATCTAGTCAAGACATCTAAATGTTAACCCTTACACATCAGTGAGTAAGCTTTAATATCATTCTTGACTTTCTTTAAATTTTCACCAATAAAACCATCCTCATGATAAGGTTCTTGAGAGTCTTTGGTGTGCACAAATCCTCTATCAGGACCATTAGAAGTAACTGGGATGTGTGGTCCTTTCTCTATTGACTTTCATAAGTTAGGGTCAATAGAGTTTAGGTGATGCTTTTATCTGAGTGACCAGTTCTTGAAATCAGCTTTGTTCTTCAACTTTGGAACCCTATTCTCAGAATCTTCAAACATAACCATTTTTTTAAATTTTGAATTAATGAAAATGATTTGTTTTTGTTGTTTTTAATGTTTGAAATAAAACAATAAAATGAAAATATTTTTGGATTTTAGTTTTTGAAAATATTTCTAAGTGTTGAATGAAAAGTCTGAATTCTGATGCACCTACTGCTTATAAAACACCCAACTTTGAACACCTAAGGGGATGCCTTAGTTGAAGTCTAAAATGTCCAACTGATGATGCGCTTGAACAGTTCCACCTGAACGGTGGTAGACGCCTAAACAGTTGTCAAACGCCTAGGGTAAAACGCCCAAACAATCTTCAAATATCTAGAATTCAGTAGTTCAAAATAGTCTTCAAGCGCTTAAACAGTGGTGAAACGTCCAAAACTGAAACACCTAAACAGTGCTAGTGCGCCTAAACAGTGTTCAAGCGCCTAAACACTTAGGCAAATTTTAGTTGTTTTTTACACTTCAAACACCTAATTCATCATCTTCTTAACATCTTGATCTTATCAATTTCTTCAAAACTTGATGAATTGATCTAAAAGCTTCTAATTAGGTAGTATATAGATTGATTATAAATCCTCAATCATCATTTCTCTCAATTAACAACAATAATTAGGTTTTCTGATTGAATTTGAGTTCGAACTTGAAGGACAACTTTCGCACACAAATCTGATGAGAATTCAGATCTGAATGGATTAAACACCAAATTGTTGTAACACCCGAATATTTTTATAGACGAGAAAGAAATAATAAACGTGAATAAAAGAATGAAATATAATTTAACCCAAAGTTGAGGGGTTAAAAGTGTCAAAATGATAAAAAGTATCAAAAGTTGGTACAAAAGTGGGCATGGCCACCCACTCTAGTCTGCACACCAACTTTTATTCGTATTTAGAGAGAGAAAGAGCAGAATTCGAGTTTCTAGAGAGAAGAAGAAGAAGAAGGCTGAATTTAAGGTCAGAATTAGTGTTTTTAAGTTGTTCTTGCATGTGTTTTTATGTTTGGTTGTGTGTTTTTGGTGGGTTTTTAGGCTTTTGAACTCATTGCATTCAGGTTTTGAAGAAGTCATACACGAAAGTTGCATAAGGTGAGTTTCTCGGACCCCTTTTTAACATGTTTTTAACTGATTTGGGGCTGGAAATGCATGTAAACATGTTTTCATAAAAATGGGTTTTTGTACCCCTATGTATATGTACGAATGTGTATGTGGGTGGGTATAAATTTGAGTTTGAATTGTAGATATGTTCATAATATGAAGCTTAGAATGTTATCACTAAGCTTAGATCATGATATATGTTGGATTGGGACTGAATTATGTTGAATAGGTGCAAGTTGGTTACCCATGCGCCTAAAAAGTGGCCCATGCGCCCAACAGTCAAATTGCCTAAGTATGCCCAACCGCCCAGAAGCCCCATACGCCTAAATAGTGCTCAACCGCCTAAGTGCCCATGCGCCTAAGTCAGGCCCATGCGCCTGAATAGTAACCATGCGTCTAGCATTTGACCAGAATGAACCAAGTGTTGGGCCATGCGCCTGAATAGTGCCCAACCGCTCAAAAAGGGCCATGCGCCTAAGTATAGATGTTAAGTATAAGTCAGACGCCCGCATAGTGGCAAAACGCGTAAACAGGGCAGAAACGCCCAAATAGTGCCCGTGCGTCCAAACACTTAGACTTATTTCTGAAATTTTAGGAAGATCCAAGATTTAAGGGTTTGACCTGATTTGACTTATGGGTTATGATTAACCATTTTAAGCATGATGATAGGATGGTTTAGGGTTATGGTATGTATGATTGATGTACGGTATTTATGTGTTATCTTTTGATGGTATTCAAACGTATTTATATTATATTATAAAATACGTTAAATATTATGTTATTACTTTACGTAGTATAATAAATGAATGAAAGAACGTAAAGAATAACGTAACGAAGTAAAAGATAACAAAGATGAAAAGTAAAACGTAATGAATGAAAGAATGGCTTGCAAACAAATAAAAGGAGGAGCACGACCATGTTGTCATTAGCTCAACTGTGATGCGGGTTAGCTACCCCAAAGGATGCACACAGGGTCAATCAATGAGATTGACAACACCTTTGGTTTGCCCTAGGTGACCGGGTCAGCTTCGTGCACAATGTTTGTGGTTTAATTACCACAGGCCCAGCATCCGCTTCGTGCACAATGTTCTGTGTATTACCAATTGGTTTGAATGAATGTGAGAGATGACTTGCCCTAGGTGACTGGGTCAGCATCATGCATAATATTTGTGGTTTAATTACCACAGGCGCAACATCAGCTTCGTGCACAATGTTCGGGTATTGTCATCGATCCGTATGAAAGTAAAAGAATGACGTAACGTACAAAAGAAAGAAAGTAAAAGAATGATGTAAAGTACGTTACGAAAGAATGAGAATGAAAGTAAAAGAACGTTAATAAAAAGCAGGAAATGAAAGAATATATGAATATGATGGTGATGGAAAATGAATAATAATGAAAGTTAAAAATAATATTTTCTATCTGTACATACGATGCATGATCGCGTATGAATGTAAAGAAAGGTTTTAACGAAAGTAAGGTATTTTATTTATAAAACTAGAACCCACTCAGCAACGCTGACTTTTATGTATTTTCCAGTTGGCAGGTAAAAGTCGCTGAGGATGGCACGGGGCAGCTACTTGGCATTTTTGCGATGGCATCCATTAATATAACAACAACGTTTTTGTGATGTAATGCAATTATAATATTTTGTAATAGTTAACTGTATTGTATTACTTTGCAAAAGTTTTCATTAATATATATGAAATGGTTTTAATTAATTTCCACTGTGATGTTTTAAATAAATGTATGATCATGTGCGATGAATGACCAACTGTGAGGTGCCCGGAAACGGGGCCTTACAAGTTGGTATAAGAGCCAAAGTTTAAGTGAAATGGGTAAATATTTTCAAAAGAAACCTAAACTTAAACTGAGAATGGGACAAAGGGAAGGGATGCCAGTCCGAGTAGCTACGTACCATCAGGTATTTTCTTTAATATTAACTGGTATTATATGCATATGTTATTTGATCTGTTTGCCGTTATTAGATTCAGATACTGATGTAGTCAGGATAGGAAATGCTTGGGGTATGAAGAATAAAGTTAGTGGCTAATCATAACTAGCCACTGTAATTAGGAACTTACTATACTTGACATAAACTAAGCTATTACCTTAAATGACCGTGTTAGTGTTTGAATCTTATAGCGTGTTAGAGGATGGCTAGAGGTAGATCTTCTAAGGCTTCACAAGGTGGAGTACGTGGTGGATGTGGTGCTGGGCCACGGGTCACAAGAGGAAGGACCAGGGTTGAAAAGGTGACCCATGAGGAGCCTGAGACCCCTCATCCGGAGGGTGGTGATGAGAGTGCTAATTTGAGAGCCTCGGTGAAGGAGGCCGTGGTGGAGGAGGTTCGTCAGGTCATGCAGACGATATTGCCGTCTGTGGTGACCGAAGTGATTAAAGCTATCAGAGAAGGAGAGATGAAGGATAGGAACAGGTCCTCGGGAGGGAGAGAACAACCCGAGACCGAGACGGTTATTCCTACTGATGAGGAAGAGGAAGAAGAAGAGCCTGTGCCGGAGGCAGCACAAGGCTGTAACTATGGGGCATTTCAAAGATGCAAGCCCTCTACCTTTGATGGTAATGGCAGTGCTGCTGCTGCTCACCAATGGGTGAGGGAGATGGAGGATGTCCTTGAAATCAGCGAGTGCCGGGAGGACTAAAAGGTGAAGTTTGCCACTCATTAGTTTATGGACTCGGCTCTATGTTGGTGGGACAACATCATTCAAGCCGAGGGTAGCAGGTCGATTGGTAAAATGAGGTGGAGTGGGCTGAATAAGTTGATGATTAAGGAGTTCTGTCCTCATCAGGAGTTGGACAAGGTGGAGAGAGAGTTCCTGTAGTTGGAGGCGGGAACCATGACACATCAGCAGTACACCACCAAGTTCAACAAAATGGCACGGCTGGTGCCGGATCAGGTGACGCCACTGTCACGAAAGATCAAAAGATACATTCAGGGCTTGCCGGTAGATATCCGCAGGCACATGATCGCCACCCGACCTAGTACGTTTAGGTAGGTGGTTGATTTGGCTGGGAGGTTGTATGATGAGAGGGAGGTGATAGTGGTCGAGGGGAAGAAGACTTGCGATGACAATCGGAACTGGAACAGGAAACGGTTTGGGCGTGGCAGCTTTACCCCGAACAACAAGAAGGCGAGGGTGGATGATCGACGGCTGGTTGCAATAGGCTCGGGAGTGAAAAAGTGCAGTAAGTGTGGGAAGGAGCGCACTGGCGAGTGCAGGCTGGGGCTTAATGTTTGTTTCAAGTACGGGAGGCCCGACCACATCTCTAGAGATTGCAGAGCAGCGAGGTGCTTCAACTGTGGTGAAGTAGGCCACCTGAGCAGGGAGTGCAAGAAGCCAAGGGTAGAGAATTCCGGAACAGGGAAGAAGCTCGAAACTGAGGAGCAAAGGGCAAGCACCAGGACATTCAAAATTACGAGGGAGGAGGCTAGGACGGACCCTGATGTTGTGTCAGGTACGTTTCTAGTAAATCAATATCTTGCTTCTATGTTATTTGATTCTAGTTCTAGTAGGAGTTTTATTTCTCCTACTTTCTGTGATAAGTTATCTGTTAGCAGTAGAAGTATTAATGATCCATTCGATATAGAAACTACTATTGGTAAGTCCACTAGAATTACTGATGTGATAGAGGACTGTGCCATAGAATTTGAAGGTCATAGGTTTGCTGCTAAGTTACATGTGATGCTCCTAGGTGGATTTGATGTAGTACTAGGGATGGATTGGTTAGCAACCTATGAAGCAAACATCATGTGTCAAAAGAAGATGATTAGACTGATAGCGCCGGATGGGAGTTCGGTAACGATATACGATGATCGAGTTACAAAGATTCCATAGGTTATTTCGATGGCGGTGGCAGGAAAGTGCATGAGGCATGGATGTAGTGCTTATTTGGCCTACGTAAAAGATGTGGACACGTCAACACCATAATCGTCCAATGTGCCGGTGGTGTGTGACTTTCCCGATGTGTTCCTAGAGGATCTATCAGGTGTGCTAACAGATTATGAAATCGAATTTCAGATTGACTTGGTACCAGGTGCTTAGCCTGTAGCTAAGGCACCGTATCGGTTGGCTCCGACTGATGAAGGAGCTGATGGAGCAACTGCAGAAGTTGCTTGATAAAGGTTTCATCAGACCAAGTATCTCTCCTTGGGGTGCTCCGGTCTTGTTTGTAAAGAAGAAAGACGGTAGCATGAGGATGTGTATTGACCAGCGTGAGTTGAACAAGTTGATGGTGAAGAATCGGTATCCATACCGAGGATTGATGACTTGTTTGATCTGCTGTAAGGTGCAAGTTGGTTCTCGAAGATAGATCTTCGATCTGGCTACCATCAGTTGAAGGTGAAGGAGCAAGACATTCCTAAAACAACTTTTCACACACGTTATGGAGACTAAGAGTTTCTTGTTATGTCCTTCAGTTTAACTAATGCGCCAGCTGCTTTTATGGACTTGATTTATCGAGCGTGTTGGCCGATGTTAGATAAATCAGTGATTGTGTTTATCGATGATATCCTGATTTACTCGAGGAGTGAAGAAGAACATGCCAGCCACATACGCGAGGTATTAGAAACATTGAGAAAGGAGAAGTTGTATGCTAAGTTCTCCAAGTGCGCGTTCTGGTTGCGCAAAGTTTAGTTATTAGGTCACGTGGTAAATGCTGAGGGGATTATTGTAGACCCGGTAAAGGTTAAGGCCGTGATGCAATGGAAGTCTCCAAAGATGCCATCCGAGCTCCGTAGTTTCTTAGGATTGGCGGGATATTATCAAAGATTCATCCAAGACTTTTCCAAGATAGCCTCACCTTTGACAAAGTTGACTCGCAAGGATGTGAAGTTCGTGTGGGGTCGAGAACAGGAGGATGCTTTTAAGGAGTTAAAGACGAGGTTGACGCAAGCCCCTGTCTAGACATTACCTGAAGGGAGTGAGGACTTAGTGGTGTATTCGAATGCATCTTATTCAGGGCTAGGTTGTGTGTTGATGCAACGTGGAAGGGTGATAGCCTACGCATCCCGACAGCTAAAGATCCACGAAGTCAACTACCCTACCCAAGATTTGGAGTTAGCAGCTTTGGTTTTTGCTTTGAAGATTTGGCGGCACTACTTATACGGAACAAAGTGTACAATCTTCACTGACCGCAAGAGCTTGAAGTACTTCTTCGAGCAGAAAGATTTGAACATGAGACAGAGACGATGGCTAGAGCTCATAAAGGATTATGATTGCGATATGCACTACTATCCGGGCAAGGCCAACGTGGTAGCGGACGCCCTTAGCCAAAAGGAAAGACTCGAACCGATTCTGGTGAAGGCATATAAGTTGATAATGACCTCTGATGTGATGGCACAGGTCAAGGAGTTTCAAGATGATTCTTTGAAAGAATATCATATTAACTCTGAAAGGATGAGAGGCCTAGTCGTATAGTTGGGTGAAAACACTCTCAGTGTTAGAACCCGAAGATGTCGATTCCTCGTGATGGGGCTTTACGTGGAAAGATCATGGATAAAGCTCACAAGACTCGATACTCCATTCATCCTGGTGCTACCAAGATGTACCATGATATGAAGAAGAATTATTGGTAGCCGGGTATGAAGCGTGACGTAGCGGAGTATGTGAGTAAGTGCCTTACTTGCTTGCAAGTGAAGGCAGAACAGCAGAAGCCGTATGGAAAAATCCAACCTCTGGATATACCTGAGTGGAAATGGGAGCATATCACCATGGATTTCATTACGAAGTTACCGCGTACCCCGAGGGGGTATGATACCATATGGGTGATAGTTGATCGTTTAACGAAGAGTGCTCACTTCCTACCGATCAGAGAGACGTATTCCTCTAAGATGCTTGCGGATCTATTTATTAAAGAGATTGTAGCTCTTCATGGTCTACCAGTGTCTATTATATCTGATTGTGACACTCGGTTTACATCTAAGTTTTGGAAGAAATTGCACGATGTGATATGGACGAGGCTATACATCAGCACGTCTTATCATCCTCAGATGGACGATCAGTCTGAGAGAACGATCCAGACACTCGAGGACATGCTTCGAGCATGCGTGATCGATTCTGGAGGAAGTTAGGATGACCACATATCGTTAGCTGAGTTCTCCTATAACAATAGTTATCATGCCAGCATTGGTATGCCCCCTTATGAGATGCTATACGGTAGAAGATATAGAACACCTGTTTGTTGGGGTGATATTGGTCAAAAGGAGTTGGGAAGTATTGAGGTGATTGAGGCTACGACTGAGAAGCTCGAAAAGATTAAAGCCTTTATGAAGGCTGCTAAAGATAGATAGAAGTCGTATGCTTATAAGAGACGTAGACCGATTGAGTTCCAGGTGGGTGATAAGGTTATGTTAAAAGTCTCACCTTGGAAGGGTATCATTCGGTTTAGAAAGCGGGGCAAGTTGAGCCCGAGGTACATAGGGCCTTTCTGAATTGTTGCTCGAGTAGGAGAGGTGGCCTATAGGTTGGAACTACCAGATGAGTTAAGTGGGATTCACCCGACATTCCATGTATCTCATTTGCAGAAGTGTTTGGCAGACGAGGATATGGTTGTACCACTGGAAGATATCAAAGTAGATAAACGGCTCAATTATATGGAGCAACCAGTGGCGATCATTAATCGTAAAGAGAAAAGGTTGAGGAATAAAGTGGTTCCTCTTGTGCGTGTGCAGTGGATGCACAGGAAAGGATCTAAGTTTACGTGGGAGACTGAAGAAGAGATGAGGTAGCATTACCCATATCTATTTGAGGAATAACAGGTTTCAGTGATGAAACCTATATAAAAGGGGTGGACTTGTAACACCCGGATATTTTTATAGACGAGAAAGAAATACTAAACGTGAATAAAAGAAGGAAATATAATTTAACCCAAAGTTGAGGGGTTAAAAGTGTCAAAATGACAAAAAGTATCAAAATTTGGTACAGAAGTGGGCATGGCCGCCCACTCTAGTCTGCACACCAACTTTCATTCGGTTTTAGAGAGAGAAAGAGCAGAATTCGAGTTTATAGAGAGAAGAAGGAGAAGGCTGAATTTAAGGTAAGAATTAGTGTTTTTAAGTTGTTCTTGGCTAGATTTAGCCTCGGTTACATACTTACATGTGTTTGTATGTTTGGTTGTGTGTTTTTAGTGGGTTTTTAGGCATTTAAACTCATTGCATTTGGGTTTTGAAGAAGTCATACATGAAAGCTGCATAAGGTGAGTTTCTAGGACCCCTTTTTAACATGTTTTTAACTAATTTGGGCCTGGAAATGTATGTAAACATGTTTTCATAAAAATGGGTTTTTGTACCTGTATGTATATGTACGAATGTGTATGTTGGTGGGTTTAAATTTTAGTTTGAATTGTAGATATGTTTATAATATGATGCTTAGAATTTTAGCACTAAGCTTAGATCATGATATATGTCAGATTGGGACTGAATTATGTTGAATATGTGCAAGTGTGCCCAACCGCGCAGAAACCCCATATGCCTAAATACTGCTAAACAACATAAGTGTCGCGCAGAAACCCCATACGCCTAAATACTGCTAAACCACATAAGTGCCCATGCGCCTAAGTCAGGCCCATGCGCCTGAATAATAACCATGCATTTGGGATTTGCCCAGAATGAACTAAGTGTTGGGCCATGCGTCTAAATAGTGCCCAACCACCTAAAAAAGGCCATGCGCCTAAGTATAGATGTTAAGTATAAGTCAGACGCCCCTATAGTGGCAAAACACCTAACCAGGGCAGAAACGCCCAAACAGTGCCCGTGCGTCCAAACACTTTGAGTTATTTCTGAAATTTAGGAAGACCCAGGATTTTAGGGTTTGACCTAATTTGACTTATATGTTTATGATTAACCATTTTAAGCATGATGATGGGATGGTTTAGGGTTATGGTATGTATGATTGATGTATGGAATTTATGTGTTATCTTTTGATGGTAATCAAACATATTTATATTATATTATACAATACGTTAAATATTATGTTATTACTTTACGTAGTATAATAAATGAATGAAAGAACGTAAAGAATAACGTAACGAAGTAAAAGATAACAAAGATGAAAAGTAAAATGTAATGAACGAAAGAATAGCTTGCAAGCAAACAGAAAGGAGGTGCACGACCATGTTGTCATTAGCTCAACTGTGATGCGGGTTAGCTACCCCCAAAAGATGCACACAGGGTCAATCATTGAGATTGACAAGACCTTTGGTATGCCCTAGGTGACTGGGTCAGCTTCGTGCACAATGTTCGTGGTTTAATTACCACAGGCCTAGCATCAGCTTCGTGCACAATGTTCGGGGTATTACCAATTGGTTTAAATGAATAGGAGATATGACTTGCCCAAGGTGACTGGGTCAGCTTCGTGCACAATGTTCGTTGTTTAATTACCACAGGCCCAGCATCAGCTTCGCGCACAATGTTCGGGGTAGTGTCATCGATCCGTATGAAAGTAAAAGAATGATGTAACATACGAAAGAAAGAAAGTAAGAAAGTAAGAAAGTAAAAGAATGATGTAAAGTACATTACGAAAGAATGAGAACGAAAGTAAGAGAACGTTAATGAAAAGCATGAAATGAAAGAATGTATGAATATGATGGTCATGATAATGAAAGTTAAAAATAATATTTTCTATCTGTACGTATGATGCATGATCGCGTATGAATGTAAAGAAAGGTTTTAACGAAAGTAAGGTATTTTATTTATAAAACTAGAACCCACTCAGTAACGCTGACTTTTATGTATTTTCCAGTTGGCAGGTAAGAGTCGTTGAGGATGGCACGGGGCAGCTACTTGGTATTTTTGGGATGGCATCCATTAATATAACAATGACGTTTTTATGATGTAATGCAATTAGCATATTTTGTAACAGTTAAATGTATTGTATTACTTTGCAAAAGTTGTCATTAATATATATGAAATGGTTTTAATTAATTTCCGCTACGATGTTTTAAATAAATGTATGATTCATGTGCGATGAATGACCAACTGTAAGGTGACCGGGAACGAGGCCTTACAATTGTAATTCAATTCATGTTTCTAATGATGAAGCACAACTGAATTCAACAATTAATTGATCAAAGTGCTATCAATCATAGATTCAAGTGATTTATAGAGCTCAAAATGTTGAAATTAAGCTCTATCACTGAACCTAAAGCTCTGATATCATTTGATAGGTTCAGAATGGATCGATCTGTGATGATATTTTAATACGATGATCAAACATAAATGTAAAGTAATCAAACACATGCAAATACTTCAAAATTCATAGCTTTTCATTGATAGTAGATGCAAATGGATACAATGTGCAAGGTGAATAACAACAGAAGGTTCTAACTATTTCGAACCCTGTTTTCAAACCTTACAAAATAAAACAAAATATCCTAGTTATACTAACAATAAAAACTAAGGAACATAATTACAAATTAGTCCCTATATATGACAAAAAATAATAGAATGACTAATGCTTATCATCAAAAAGGCTCCAACAAACGTAAGGTTATGTGAATTATGTGATGTTAACATGAGATGATAACTACTTTATTAATCTTTAGTTATATGTTTAGAAAGTTAAAAGTTTAATAAGGAATATTATTTAGAAAATGTTAAAAAGGTTAGATTTAGAATTTATAAAAGCTAAAAAGGTTAAAAGAGAAATTATGAGTGGGTATTTGAATAAGAACTAAGAAACCCTAGCCCCATAACCCCCTGTTCGGCCGAACACCCCCATCCCCGTTCCCTTTGCGATTGTGACCAAGAAAAAGCATAATCCATTTAATTTTGATTAATTTGAAATGTTACTACGTGCTAGAAACTACAAATGTTGATCATTAAAGCGTTTAAGGTGAGTTTTCAACTAGTTTTTATGAATTTTGATCTATGAACAAACCCTAGTTAAATTGTGCATGATAACATGAAATTGATATTGTGTGGTGATGTTATTATGTTAGTTTGATAGTATTGGTGTTGGTTACGTGAATTATGCTCGAAATTCATGGTTTTAACGTCCCATTCATACGTTACTAAAAGTAGAAGCTTTAATTCTGTAGAACTTAGAGTTTCGGGATTTATTAATGTTTCTTGTGCTTTGATGATTTCTATGAACTAGTTTAGGCATATAATTGATGAATCAATGATTGGATTTGATAAAATATGGATTGTCGGATACTACTTTCCCAAAGTGGAAACTTTATTGACATGTTTGGTAGGATTTCATGAATTGGGCATGCACGTGGTGTCAGGATCATACTATATTGCACATGGTGTTAGGACCATACTAGATTGATTGCTGAGATCATTTAAGGTATTAAAATGAAATGATTAGATCGTATGTATGCTACCTTCGTAATGTTGGATATTCTAATGTTTGGGAAGTAATGGTACAATGTGTTGAAGCTATGATAAAAATTAGGGTTTTATACTTTGATAATGCTATTGGTAAGTTTTGATTTTTTAGCTAGTATGATTAATGTTTGGGATTGTGATTTTGAGTATTATACACACATGTGAATCTGAGGTCCTACTTAGTAGGACTGGTAGGGTTTATAATTTGAAGTAGTAAGTTACTTCACATGGAATATAATGTGTGATTAAACTCAATGTGTGTTTTAGGTATTTAAGATTATTCTATTTCTTTAATGAGCATGGTAATTGTTTCTTGAGGTTCACATATGTTGTATGATTTATGCTAGCTTGAAAATCTTGCTAGAACTTATGGTTCATTATATGCTACGCATGAATGGTTTTTTATTGTAATCATTGATAATGAATTATTTAACTTGAGCATACAAGATTTCTCGTAACAAGATTTCTCGTAACACGTCAACAACAGGTCAAACATGTCAACTAGATCAAACAGGTCAATTGGGTCAAGCGGATCAACGTGTTCCAAATCACTGAAATCAATGTGTTTTATTGAACACTTAGGGTTCGTTAAAATATTCTAATTGCATGTACTTATGTACTCACGTATTTCTAGGTAACATTTGACAGGTTTTCTTTCCCTTTGTTCTTAGCTTCGCATTATATTTCCAACATACACATGAGGTGATTTCAATACCCTACTTTTGTATACTTCTATTGGGGGAGAAAGCATACCTACTTTTACAAACGCTTTAAATATTATAAGTTATGTATAATATAACATAGTGTGATATATCACTGAATGTCTTTAAACTTTCGGATTGTTAATTAAGTAAACAAGTAGGAAATTTTGAGTAGTACTCCTGCGTCTGATAAGTCCCACCCATACGACTAAAAGTCAAGCAGGTGCAACATTGTTCTAAACAACAAATATAGTCACGACTTGGTAAGTTGTGGCGGAAGAAAAATAAACGAACACAGTCAGCTTCGATCACGAAATCACTTTTGGTATTACTTATGAATTTAGACTAGCTATATATTTTAATACATTTACTTATGCGATGACGTGAGGGTATTAGCACGATGGTGACCGATGGTGATGGCCGACAATGGTGACCGGTGTTGATGGTCGGCAACGATGGTTGTAATAATATTATTGTACATATGTGATTTAAAATATATGCATCACACATGCACACACACACACTATACACACACACACACACACACATATATATATATATATATATATATATGTATATATATGTATGTATATATATATGTGTGTGTGTAGAGAGTTATATATACATATATTATTTTAATTAATTACACAATTAGTCTATCTATTTACATAAATTATCTTATGATGTGAAAAAATCAAAATGCCCTTATATTTAACCCAGTATATAACATTTTTTAGTGATAAGACTCAAACTGGTTGTAAAATAAAGATTGAGTACTGAAATTTGTTAATTTCTTTTGCTTAGTACGCAAACTTATTATTTTTGATAAACCATAGGGACTATACGTGATTAATTCAATCAAAAAAAATTTCCTTTCTTTCTTATATTATAAATCTAAGACTTTCTTAAAACAATAATTTTGAAATGATATTTTTTAATTAAATAAAAACTTCGTATTTTGATTAAAAATACATATTTTCAAAAATATTTTTTTTAAAACTATGATTGTTTTTCTAAAACAACATAACTTTATTAAATTATAAACATATTAAAATCAATCATTCAAAAAGATAAAAGTTATATAGGACCAATTTTCACAAAATAATTTGTTTAAAAGACGATTACTGACATTAAACCTAGAGTTAAAACAAACAGATTGTTAAAAAATATTTTTTTAAATCAATAATCTTCCAAAACAAAACTTCAAAAAATAAGAAAAATATTTATTAACTAGTCAAATTTCTTACTTAAACGTAATTTTAATTATATCTTATCAAAATAGTGATTTATGGTTCGTAACTCTTCACTAATAGATATTTAGTATTTTTCTTATTTATGTCGTGTAATACATGGGGTTACAACCTAAAATAATAATAAATATATGCATGTAATATTAATTTATAATCTATAATATATAATTTCTAATCTATAATCTATATCTATAATCTATAATCTATAATATCTAATAAAAAAAGTTTTGGAGGGACATGTGACAACATCTCATGAAGCTTAAAATTTTGTTTCTTGCGTCTTTATGTTATTAAATGAAATTAATTTTAAATAAGTAAACTAACTAAATAAATATTCAAAATATAAATATTCTTGTTTTAATAAATTATTAAAACATACTAAATTATAACAATTCTATTGTATCTATCATAGAATATAATTTTATAAATTTTTATTTTTATTATTTGTTATTTATAACTTTTTAGATGTTCATTATTTATTTCATTAATTGGTAATGACATGTAACATTCAAAATAAATATAAAGTCTAATTAAAATTTCTATCCATGTAATAAATGAGTTTCTAACTTAGCATATAATAAAATACAAATTTCATGGGGTGCGTGTGAGTTGTTTAGCACATTAAAAAATATTTTTATCGTCTCTCATTTGTTAGAGAAAAGTATAATAATAATAAAAATTTGACTTTTTTTAACCAAAACCCTAAAACAAACATACTTTACATAGTTATATTTTTCTTCGGTTTTAGTTATTTCTTCTTTTAGTTTTGTTATGATTGAGTAATTTTACGTTAAAAAAAATTCAGTTATTATATACTGTTAAAATAATATAATTGCAAACCATTTTAATTTCAATGATATTGAAAAAGAATATTGCTGTATTTAACAAATGATTTATTTACAGTTGTAAGAAAATAGTAATGGGACCAATTGACCCGTTCACTAGTCACAATACTTTACTAGCTAGATGTGTGAAATAGAAGCAACTATGTAAGCTTAATTATATGAAACTAGTATTGGGCCCCTGCGTTGCGCGGGGGCGTAAAACAATGCCAAGTAGCATCAATGTCGCATCACATCCAACGACCACTAACACCGGAAAATCTCGTATTAAAAAAAATAGAATGGAAAGTAGACGTGAACATGTTAAACTATGGACGTGAAAAGTAAAATATTAAAATAATAAGCAACTCGATTTAGGATTCGCACGTTGTAACACGACAGTTAAACGAAATAAATATGTAGAAAACATGTAAAAATATTATGGTTAAAAACTATAAAACACAAAGAAGGTATTAATTGTTTCATGTATATTCATATAAAACTATAAAGAACGCAGAATGAAGAGACATTTTGGTAAATAAATGATTAATAGTTTTTAGTTGATAAAACATAATCATTATAAATGCTCAAATTATAAATGCTCAAATTATTAATTGTTTCATGTATATTCATATAAAACCATTCTTTTATCATTATAAATGCTCAAATTAGTATGTTTTTAAATAAATACTTTCCTTTAGTTCCATACTATAAATGCTCAAATTAGTATATTTTTAATTAAATGATCTCCTTCAGTTCCATATCTTTTAAAGATATATACCTTTTTATAAGATCCAAAAACACTCACTAATTTGACATATTTTAATATTAAATTCAACTACAATTGTTCTTTTGTGGTACATACCCTTCTACAACACACATTGTATAAACCATCATGTTTCCTCTTCCATTTATCACATACAAAATTAAAACTATTGGAAAAAATAAATATTTTTATAATTAAAAATAAATATAATATATTTGTAACAACGTGGCTTGGGATGAAATATATGTCGTAACATAAACAATACTAAGCACATAAAATAGTATATTCATAACTACCAAAATCATTATATTTTAGACAGTTAACAATGGTTTATTCAATAAAATTTATAGATTATATGTTGATATTATATCATCACAATGGTATATTAGAATTTCAAAACTTACAGAATAAAATAATAAAAAGAAAGTTAAGCATCCAATATATATTTGCAATAGATTTTGAATTAAAATATGATTTAAAAATATATTGGAAAGCCCACATAAACATTGCAACCACATATTCCGTTTTTTCAAATCAAATTAACGGGAATTATTAAGGGATATGTAATTTAAATAGATAAAAATATGAAATTGAAATTAGTTATCAACCAGATTTAATAGAGCCTTTGAAATCCGGTCAAATAAATAACAATAAACATAATACCACCTTCACTCTCTCAAACTTCCTCTTTCTTTACCACCGGAGCCACCACAACCGCCGGACCAACCACCACCTCCGGAGCCACCACAACCGCCGGACCAACCACCACCTCCGGAGCCACCACAACCGCCGGACCAACCACCACCTCCGGAGCCACCACAACCGCCGGACCAACCACCACCTCCGGAGCCACCACAACCGCCGGACCAACCACCACCTCCGGAGCCACCACAACCGCCGGACCAACCACCACCTCCGGAGCCACCACAACCGCCGGACCAACCACCACCTCCGGAGCCACCACAACCGCCGGACCAACCACCACCTCCGGAGCCACCACAACCGCCGGACCAACCACCACCTCCGGAGCCACCA